>CAAKHC010019335.1:62985-78574 GCA_901007825.1 Macroramphosus scolopax | reverse complement strand
CTCTTTTGTTTTTAAGAAGATTCCAAAGCAGATATATTTTCTCATCATTGTTTTTATCAACAAGGAACACTTACTGTACTTTAGACACCATATCCTACTATATGACCTTAATAGTTCATTAGTAGTCGTTATTCATCCTACAAAGTAATTCTAATCCAAAGCGTTTTAACCATTTGCTATCCACTTGTGTTCTTAGGCGGCCCACAGGGGTTCCTGAGCAAGACTTTTGCAGCTTTTTGATGCCATACTATCAAAAGCAGGAAGCCTACATGCGCCTGGAACTGAAAAAGATCCAAGCTGAGAATGCTGCCCTAGCACAGAAGGTTCAGGCTGGCAGAGAGAGTATTGCTCAGACTGAAGACTGTATTTCAACAGCTGTTGCTGAGTGGAAGGTGAGAAAGAAAATATAGCATACGTATAACAGAGAGAATGGAGTTGATCAATGTCCCATTAAATTATATAGAGGATGTTAATGTTGATACTCACAAGTTGGGGGCTAATCTCAAAAATTCGTTGCGTGAACCAAAATGTAGACTGTACATCTGGACACAGTAAATGATGCATAAAAAACACATTTATTGAATTACATTGTCATGAATTTTTTTAGAAGGTGCATGATGAAAAAATGTTGGCATTTTACTTTTCCAGTAAGTTAGCCTACCAGGGACATTTGACTGAAAATAACTGGGATATTATATACTAAAGCTAGCTGGAGACTCTGGTAAATGCAACACATGGCTGGCTAGCCTGTGTCATACAAAGTTTGGAAGTTTTATTAATGTTTGAAGTTTAATGTACACAGATTTAAACTTTTAAAAAATGAGATACAACGTGGCTTATATTTTATGGTAAAATATTAAATAAAGTCTTACTAACTAGTTTTTTTTCTTCCTCTACTTTCAGGCATCAGTCACAGAATTTGAAAGCCTTGCCTCTTCTCTCTGCCCTGCAGATGTTTTTGATGTGTGATTTTCAAGTTGATTGACCCACACGTGTATTAACTAACTTAACTGTATATATTGATTAATGTTTACTGTGCTTGTTTGTATGAAAATAAAATTCATGAAAAGATGTTTGTGAGCTTAGTGATTTTATCCATGTGCGCTGATATCTACTTAGCATTACGGTATTCTGCGTGTTCATGTCCGCCATTACGGTATAGAGTCGTGAAAATAATGCCACAAAGGAGGATAGAGTAGTTGACCACATCGGTCTAATTCACTAGGAACGACTTGACACAATATACGCTTTGATATCTAGGTATTTTGTTTTTGCTCAAATGTATTTCTATTAATTATAGTTATGACGGAGATCTATTCAACTCTATTTGGTCAAAACGAAACTCAGGGAACACCCGGCTCATCGTCCCTGGGTTTCGGACCAGGGAAACCTCCGCCGCCTTTACCCCAAAACCAAGTCTCTGTTACGGGGCAGATGCCACCCCAGCTCGGGGATGAAGGGCCTGCTCTTCGAAAGCCTGGAGCCATGAATGAACCTTTCTACCTACTACGAGAGCTACCTGGTATTTGGCCGCTGTAGTAAATTATGTTTGCTTTATCTATTATTTGTCTTTATATTAATGGTAAAGAGTTGAGCTGCTACCAAAGGTTAACAAGCAGTTTGTAAACAATGCTAATCATGCTAACGTAACAAGGTAACTGTTAAGCGATTTCGAAAATATGGAGCAAGCTAATTACGGATGTTAGACAACCGTTTTTCTTATAGAACGGGCAAGTTTTCCACAGAAAATTTCTAAATAACAAATTAAGTTTTCTATATCTATACTCGCTTCTCTGTATTTAAATTGAAATAAATGTAACTGCTGAGATCGTAAAAGGACCGAACAGCCTTGAAGTAACATTAGTCACAATTCTGGCTGGAAATAGCCAAACACTATTTTGGGAATCTCATATTTGCATTAATAATTGCATCTTTTGATTATGTAAGTTAAGCATTTATCAGGTATACTGACATGAGTGATATGGATCTGTGTTTAGTGGGAAACGAGTTAACAGGCAATACCAACCTCATCACGCACTACAACCTGGAACACGCCTACAACAAATTCTGTGGGAAGAAGGTGAAGGAGAAGCTCAGCAACTTTCTGCCAGAGTTACCAGGTGGGTCAAGGGAAGTTTTGGTTATAAAATGGGGCCTGCGCAAACATCATCAGAGAAGTTAAACATAGGTGAGCTCCTGATTTATGATCAGTGTATGGCAACAGTTTTTAAGATGGCTTACATTTTAATACCTGCTCAGATAATTCATTCAATTAAGTGTAACTGATTGTCAATGGACCAGCTTCAACCTGAAAGTGCAGCTGTCATCTGAAGTGGTGACTTTCAAACAGTATTTAACACAAATTAATGGACAAAAATAACATGTCAACTTGTGGTCTTATTTAGTCTTTCAAGAAATAAAATGCCTTCTCTTTACTAAATCTGTAGATCAAACAACAAACATGAAGAACACTATCTCCACCTCCCTAATGAAACTGTTTTCCCAAAAACCATACATTTTTGCATATTGTCAGATGCAAATATGTGATTTGGTGGTCTTTCAGTACATCAATGTGGTTCAATTTCAATGTAAAGATTTTGAAGATTTAGTCTCAATGATACTAACACCTGAAATGACACAGCTGGCTTTTTGAGATAAGGCATTGACTTGGCATCTGAATCACCCCTGACTGCTCCTTCGTCCTTCTCCCCCTTGTGCTAACTTGTTGTTATGTCCTGCAGGTATGATTGACTGCCCCGGAAATCAGGATGGTAGCTCATTGCGCTCTCTGATCGATAAGCCTCCAGTGTCTGGAAACTCCTTCAGTCCGCTGACCGGTGCTCTGCTCACAGGCTTTAGACTACACACAGGACCGGTACTGATTGAATACAATACTAGCTTAATAGACAATTTCTTCATCATGATGTTGCTGCTTAAACTAAATACTATGACAGATTCTTTTTAACCAATTTTATTGATGAAGTAAAATTTGACTGTCTTTGTGTTCCAGCTCCCAGAACAATACCGACTAATGCACATACAGCCTCCAAAGAAGAAGAGCAAACACAAGCACAAACATCATCGACCGCAGGACCCATTACCGCAAGGTACGACATAAAGCAAACATACACACACAGATTATGTATGATTTTATTTCAAGTGTGAAATAAAAGATTTAATTTCAGGTGTGACTTTATTTCTGTTACTACATTGCAGAAACCCCTTCAGACTCTGACCCCAAGAAAAAGAAGAAAAAGAGGGACGATGACCCTGACCGCAAGAAAAAGAAGAAAGACAAGAAAAAGAAGAAGGTAGGAAACCCAATCACAAACTTTTACCTACCTGCGTATCCAGCACACTTGTCAAATAGTCGCCTGCCTTTTAATCTTGCTGTCATTCTCAGAAAGAATTGTGTCTTAGGTGTATATAGATTTTAACATGTTTGCTGCTAAGTGCTTGGGAGGAAGATAAAGTGGGTTTCTTGGAATTGGTCCATGAAACCAGCTGCCGGCTGCTTTAACTGTCTGGTTTAGTGTACCAATTGCAGCACTTCTGCTAATAACTCTGACTATTTTTTCACATTAGGATTTTGCACCATTTCAATTCAGCCAACTTTTAATGGATACATACTTTAAACTCCCCTTAGGGTTATAGTTGTGAACAAGTATATTAATGACCAATTGCATCACCCTACAATAACATCAATTGTGTGGTATAAATCCTTTCTTGAATGGAATTGGTGGAGTTACTCAATTTTAATGTCGTATCGGCACGATCGTCATTTTTAGTTTACAACTTGCAACAGTGTCTGTTTATGATTCTTGGTTGAGCTAGCTGGGGGGTTAAAGTAGAAGGCATGGCTGGCAAAAAAACTCACAGCCATGCCGGTACATAAATTTTCCGCAATACTACCTGTTCCTTATTACTACCACATATAACCCTTGTTAAGCACAGTTTTATGGCTACTATTTAATCATACATGAAAGCTGACTCAGCAAATCAGAGGCCATGTATAACCAAAACATGCACAGGAGCTCAGCAATATGCAACCATCTGTAGCAGGTGAACGCCGCAATTTAACGTTGAAATATGAGGCATTGTCTGATGATGGTACTGAACTCATATCTAACACAGTATATCTTAAAAAAGACTGGCGTTTAATGTCATTATACACACTTATGTGATACTTAACGTATCTTATAATAAACACACGAACACGGATACAACTATAAAGTCAAGACGCCCTCATCTGTAATGTATACACAGGAAGAAATATTATTAAGTGAAATCTATCGTCTTTCCTCCCCTGCAGAACCGCCACAGTCCAGACCACCCTGGCCTCGCCGGCTCACAACCCAACAGCAACAGCCTCAGATAGACAGGATAGACTGTGTGCATGCCTGTGTGACTGTGAATTTTGTAAGAGGATGTGTGTGTGTGTGTTTTACAGATAATTGTATTATTGAGAGTATGCAGATGTTGAAATAATGCAGATGTTTGTATGATGAGTTTGAGAGTGAGGGGAACAGCGACGCAATGGATGTGTGCGATGGTGGAAAGAAATGTTACAGCGCAGTGTAAAAGGCAGAAAGCTGCGGATGAGCTGGCATGTCATGAATGACTGAGCAGGCACTGTATGTATGTCTGTATGATTTTGTTGAAATATCTTTTGACCATATTGCCAAAATCAAATAAACTTTTGGTTATTATCTTTGCTCTTGTCTGTATCTCTGAGATTATATGATCGGGCACATGGTTTAAAATACCTGAAAGAATGTCAGTTGAGAGTTGAGTTTGGATGAATTGTAAATAACAACCCTTGGACACAAATTATACATCAATACATTTATTTGTTTATGAAATGCACAAGCTGGATATATTGATTGTTGGTTGGAAAAGGAGGGCATAGACAAGACACACCAACACTTCAACCCGAAGAATAAAAAGAGAAGGTTAGAAAAACCACTGGACACGATGGTGACTTATAATACACATTTGGTGAAGCAAAGGAAGAGGTTAGTTTTTTGTCCAGTCTGTCAGAAATGTCGATTAAACTTGATGTGCAAACCATTTAAGAAGCAACAAATGTGTCAGCTTTTTACATATATATTTTTTGGCAACCTCCCAAGTTACTAATGCCCTAGATAGTTGTTGCCAGAATTGCAGGGATGTTGGTTTCAAACATTCTGGATCGTGTACTGTGGGAGTGGCCCAGTGCAACACTGAGGTAAATCAACACCAATGATGGTCAAGAAAAGAAAAGGAACGTTACCACAAAACGATTGTTAGCTGTAGGACTCAAGCTTTGTATTGTCATGTTACTTTGCCCCTGTATGTAGTGAGGAACAGTCCTCCACTATTTACAGTTTAGTCTTAAACCCTAGCTTTTGTTTGGCAGAATATTTAAACTTACATTCAGATCTATTGCCATAAGGCGAAGATGGCAGCGATAGGCAGTCTCCTTTCTCCTCAGTGTCAGCAGCAATGTGAGAAGCTGAAAACATATCATATATGATGGAGAACTGGAGAATAGGAAATAAAGGCACCGGTCAAGATAGAAACAATCTACTAAAGATGGTCAATTAAAAGAATTCAGTCCAAAAAAAAAATCTTTCTTTAAAAACTGATTGCATAAATCCACATGGTACTGTTGCAATGTGCAGAGTAAACATGTTTAGAAAGTAATTTGTTGCCACTTTGAAAGAATCTTTCATTCTATGATCCCAGACCACCGCTAGGTCTGGCTACTCAGTGTGACTTAAAGCATCCTATCACAAAAATCACATTAAAAAAGGCAAGTTTACACTGGTTCAAGCCAACCTATCGAAGTGAGGCCCAGATAATTTTGTCCTAAGTTTCCTGGATGGGTAAGGCCAAATGGGTTGATTATTGATGGGCTCTATACAGGGGTATAAGTAGAATGTAGCCTTTTAGGATCCATCTGGTACCCATATCTACCCCATGTATATTATTCTTTGTTGCCCATGTTGGCCCCAACAGCAAGCCACCAAAACCCCAGTTTGAGCACATGCCCAGCTGAAACCCATCTATCCAAGGTAAAGCTTGTGTGAGCCACACTCGCACGTGTAAGCTGGACTAATACAATATACACACCCATATATGGTAAGGCAAGCAGAGTATGTCAACAAATACAAGACACACTTCACATCTATTTACAAGAAGTAATTTCGTGCAGGATTTTTCTTCAAAATCAACACATGACAGTATAAGCAACAAGGCATGAGCAAAGAATATTTCGGAAAATCAACTGAGCATCATTTATAATCAGCACACTACAAAACAACATTTTCTGATAGCGAAACAAACGCTTCCCTTTTTAATGCTACTGCAACTAGAGTATAAAAATACACTTAAATACATATTTATACACACACTATTTCATTTCTGTGCATAAAGCAGTACAAAGTGTTTAATAACATTGACACACACTGTGTGTCAGCATTGAAAAATCAGTCATTTTTCCTTGTGAAATTTCCTTAGAAAATGTTTTTCCTATATAAAAAAGAAGTGTAGAAATGCCAAGGGCTGAATCAGCTTCCCCTCTGAAAACGCATGCACCAGGAGTAATTGCCGCACTGATTAGCTTGTTGTCTGGGGTCTTTAAAGGATTCATATTTCTTATGTGAAAAATACATTGATGGACAGACATAGGAGTCGGTTGCAGAGAGACAGTACAAACAAGGTAACAGAGGAGGTAGATATGGTGTCTCTACAACCAGCCTATCTGTGTGTGCACATATGTGTGTGTATGTCTATGAATAGCTGCAAGGTGAAAATATCCCAAGATCTTCCTCAGAAGTCCGGTATTTTGATTTTCAGGTGATTTTAAATTGTCTTTGATAGCTTGTATGCCTTTAATTGCGTGCATTTATAGCATATGTGGATGGGATTTCAGTAGGAACGGCAAATTTGCATCATCAAGCACAATTTTCAACAATACAGAAATAGAAAGTGTAACTTTCCTAATGTTTTGAAGCTGTTCTTTGGTGTTATAGCAAAGATTGTGATGATCATAAGAAAACTATCTAATAGTATTTCAAGTACCGTGATATCCGCAGGCCGACACTGAGGCCATAACAGGACGTGTGCACGTGTCTTTGCGTGTGCTTGTGAGTAAATTCTATGGCTTTGAATCACATTAATTTGGCTATTTGACATAAACCAAAATAAATAAACAGCGACAAACGATGATGACACAGTTACTCCCCGATTCACACCACAGCATGAAAACAACTTTGAATCGATGCTAAACCCGGGGGATCCTATTTTCTCTTTATATTGAGCAACATATGCACCTGCAATGACGAAAAAGAAAACACTTCAAATATCAACACTGAATATTGATGGATGAGTAAATTGCTGCTCAGTTTAAAGGCACATTAAAAAATAAATCCTACATTTCCCCGAATGCTTGTTTCTTCTGTTTCATTCTAGGCCTCCACAGCAGCCATGCCATTGCTGTGGGGCTTGTGCCCATTGTGCTCTGTGTGGTTAAGCGCCTGCATCTCCTGGCCGCCGGCCCGCTTGTCTCTTGCCTCCTTTTCCCTCGTCAGGTGTCTACGGTGGTATAACAGGTAACTCGGCAGCAAAAAGCCGCCCAATGAGAGGATCAGCAGGCCAACATTGATCTGGAGGATAATTGGAAGACAGAGGACAGGGATTTTTTTCAAGTGTCAGTGACAATAGTTGCTGTCAGAATGAACAGTGTCGAGACATTGTATATAATCAATGCGAAGAGAAAGTGTGAGAATGTTTCCTTACCCAGTGAGGGTCCCCCTGTAGCGGTCCAACCATGGCAATGAAGAGCGGCTGCTGTAACAGAGCTATCAGCGCGCTGATCATGGACTGGAGGCCTGTCAGTGTGCCGAAGTGGTTGGACGGGTAGCTGTGGAAGAGATGCTCGATGATTACAAGGGGCTTGAGACACCAACGGAAATGTGACCGAGCTCAAAACAAAAAACCTTTAAAGGCCGATGCTGTATATGATGTACACTTTGTCTAATAATACTGTATTCAATAGGTCAGTACTACACTTACTATGAGGCAGTATTACCTTTGATTTAAATACTTTTTAAAGTGCAGCGGCTTGACTCATGAAATTAAAAGACACTGCATCCTAGTTTCTCTTATCACATTGTTAAGTGCTGCTTTATTTTTTGAGTTCATGGTGCTGGGAAACTCTTCTAGCTCGGTCTGAAAAGACTGTGTTGTCTAATTGCCTTCAAATATCATGAGGTTGAAACTGGAGGCAGTAGCACTAGGCACTATTATCACTTCATTACAGAATGGACACTCCCAGTTAGGCATGTAATTCAATTTCAACTTGGATGTAGATGATGTGTACAGAGCTTCAGTTGATGAATTGCAGCACTCACACAGCAGCATAAAGGCCTCCGCAGCAGGAGTGGATGAAGCCTCGGACCATGGTGTGGAGGATGAAGGTCAAGATCTAGCGCATCAACAAGAAAAGAGAAACTCAGTCAGCTGACCTTTCACTGCTCGATTCCTCGATCTCTGGAAAGTGTGTGCTTATGTTGTAGGTGAGTGTGTGCGTCACCTGTAGAGGCATGTTGTCTATGAGAGAACAGCATCCGAAAGCGAGCAGCAGCAGGTTGGTGAGGATGAAGGCCCTCATAGCGTTGGTCACCTTCTGGATCTTACGGTCTCTCGTGGGTCCAGTTGTCTGTCTGAGGGGACAAAGGCAAGCATGTGAAATAAGATTCATTTTAACTGGGACACTGAATAAAATGACATTATCCCACGATCACGATGTGTTCATAAACAGGTCGTCAAGTAGACACGACAGCATAAAGTGCTCAGCAGTCTTTGGCTGTCATGACTCAGCACATGTACCTCTGTTCAGTATCTGTCGGGAGAGGCTTCTCCTCTTTGCATTCCTTCATCCTCCAGTCCATGATATATCCAATTAAAGGACAAGTGACCAGGCACAGCAGCTGCAGGGTGCCGAAGATGGACGAGTAGAAACTCACTGAAACACAAGATGTTAAGCCAATATAAAACCTGAAAGTTACGCCCCAAAGTACCCACAATCAGATGCACACAATAAGGCTGCTCACCCTTTTCTTCAGCTTCAAGCACCAGCTGCTCGGATGCTGAAATAAGAATAAAACCCACTCTGTCAGTAACTGTATTGTTTTTAATAAAAGATGAGAATTAGTTCCCTGCAATGGTCGTTGAGGATTTGATACTCACGGTTTTCCTCACCATGGGTGACCATGAACTCCAGCATCTTGTTCATGGCCCCCATGAAGAAGATTATCCTCAGCTGGGACATCCCCATCGTAACGAGACTCCACAGGAAGATGGGAGAGAACACAGAGCGACGGAAGGGAATGGCATCTGAGAGAGGAGGAGTCATGTTTCATCCAGTGTTACATACGATAAATACCTGATGTACAGTATAAATAATGTGAGGAGTTCAGATCAGATTACTATGATGAATTTCTTTAAAGAGTTTGACTGCTCTAAGACATGAAGTCGTTCATGTTTCTTGACATACTGGATGCAGCGTCGGGTCCATTAGAAAGCTTCTCTGTGGAGGGTCCGACATCCCCATTTTTTTTGCTTAGTCTCTCATCAACCCCCTTCTGGTCCGATGACGGCGCCTCATGCATTGTGAGAATCTTACTATTAGACACAAAAACACCAAGGGTAAAATAAAAACTATTTTCAGACATGGTGACAATTAGAACACACTGCACCACAGACATGTCACCACTCTAACCTGTAGTCCACTTCATCGGGTGTTGGGAAACCTTCTGTCGGCCAGTTAAGGAAGCAGTTGCAGAAGACAAAGCCGGCGAGACCCGCCCACACCCACATGATGACCTCGAAGGTCACGCCTGCATCGTAGATCAGCTGAAGGGGAGAAAGAGGGATTTTATTTTTAGAATATTTCAGCTGCTTTTTACATTTTTTGGACAGCTTGAGTAAGACAGGCTGGAATATAACGGACTTAAGCTCACCTCGATTGCAAATTTTAAAGAGAGATTCCGCAATACCAGCGTGAAGCTTTGCTTGTTTACACAAAACGAAATTATAACAGTATATTACCGCCTGAGTGTGTAATGTAAGACAGCATGACGTTCCGTAATCAGAGACGTTAGATGTAACAGGAGACTAAATACTTTCCTCTAAGGATTAAGCTATAACATACAACATTTATTTACCACATGATCAAACAATATGTGAAGTGAAATGCAGGGTTCTATACTCAGAAGACAATATTTCATTAGCACCATAACGATAATTACTGTAGTCCTGACCACTGGTTATTTTAATGTCACCTTTGTTAGTTACCTTGACTCCAGGGAAGGTGACAGCGGAGGAGGCGTACGAACCGATCATCAGAGACAGGACAGTGGAGCTCAGAGCACCAAACATATTGGGGAGCTGTTAAGACAAAGGAAGGGAGGAACATGAACCAAAAGCTGTACATGGACTCCATATATATTTTAATTATTCCACTAACCTATCTATCAGCCTTGCAAAGAGGAGCAAATTAAGCTTGGTGCAGTAATAGCATGGACTAACATGAGTTAAGATGTTTGTTAGTGAGTAACATCAACCAGCAGAGGGCAGACAGCTGCTTCGGGAGCAGGACGGACCAGAAGTGAATTAGTGAGATTGAGCGGCTCAGCCAGCAAGAGTCTGCACCCAGCAACATTGTTCTCTTGGTGCACGACAGACTCATTTAAACACTATTAGTATCCATGTCATGAGGAAAAAGTTATGACCAAGTTTTGTTCTGACCCCATAGCACTAACACAGTCTCAGCTATACTTAGACGCACATTCACAGTCTTTATTCTTGCAATTTCAACAAATTCTTTGAGTTAGGATTAAAAATGTCGATGAACTTCACTCGGCCGCGTGGACCCAGCTCGGGGGCATGCGAGAAACACAGCGAAGGTAGCAGGCACCAGGCACCAGGCACTAACACATATATATCAGGCCGACCTATTTGCAGTAATAAGTAGCTTAGTAAGCAAAACAATGACCTATTGTAAAGCCAGCAAACTCAATGTCCTTTGATTAGAGTTCTAACTGGGTCAATCACGATTAGAAAATCACATGTGTGGGATTTTGGGTGTGCTGCCTGACAAGCTCACTATTTTCTCTCAACTCTGACCATGGTTTTTCCAAGTTTTGCTGCCGTCACCTAATCTCCTCGCTGGGTTAGGGTTCAACGAGTAGCATCAGTGGCCCTTTTTCCATTCCACAGTGCTGCGCACTTTCCACGCCCTCGCACACTGGTCGCACTGGGGCTGGACCAAATGAGGTCAGGTCAGGGCCAGACAGGGCAAAGACAGTAAGCAAAACAATTTCTCTCCAAAATTGGTAATTTTGAGTCCATTGGAGATTGAAGATGGAGTCAGGAAAGAAACGACATAACTGAACCTTGGACGCTGCAGTGAGAAGGAGGTTTAATTGGGGGTGTAGAGGGATGGGATTATAGAATGCAAACACTGAAAATAAAAAAAATGTCAACGATTTTGAGATTTTGAGTGACTGCTTAAGTCCATTTGTGGACAGTACAGCAAGCCGGAACAACAGATTTGACTCTCACATTCTGTTCTTTTGTATTTTGTTCTATGCTGGCTTCACCTTTTCAAACAGACATTGACCTATTTACACATTCTGCAAGTGAACAACAATACCACCACTCATTGGAAGTGTTTTAGGCAACCTGATGACTATAGACTCACTGGCCTTTCATTAGGGTGATGCTCTATGCTCTCCTGCTGCACATCCACTTTCGACCTCAGTTTACATTAAAACAACCTAGCAGCCAAAAGCTACTGGAGAAGAGTATACCCACTTTCTCCTGAGTGATAAACCCTCCTACCTAACAGAGGGACCAGTACCCCACTGGTTAGCCATTAAACTAAAACAATTAGTGAGCTCTCAATCTTAGAGGTAAGCAGAAGTACTTGGGTGATTATCCTGTAGTACTCTCTAAACAACAAATATTATTATCCCGTTTAGATATTCCGCGAACTGCTTTCGGCTCCTGAGTTCAGCCAAAAGGGTAAAGGTGGAAGTCGTGGTGAGGATTTACATGTGACGGTGGATATTTTCTGTGCGTGTGGGTTTGGCCTCTGTCTGGAGACGACCTTGTGGTGGCAGACTGTGTTTGGCAGGCGAGTGTGTATGTGTTGCAAGGGGAAGCATGGGGTTATTTCGAGGAGCTTACACAATGACGCTGGTGATGGCGGGTAAACAGGAATGAAAAGCTCTCCTGAGGATGGGAGAGAGACATTGAGTCCTTCTCATCGAGATGATAAAAACACGAGTACACCCGTTCTCATTCATCTGTCCTGAGAATCGCAATACTTCGCAACCCGTCTCTGGCTATGAGTGCTCCGGCGCTGGACGCTCTGACTGCAGATCCTTGTAGAATGTAGACGACTGGGCCCTCGGAGCACACAGGGAAGTTTGGTTTTCTTACTAATGTTAAAGCAAAGCTATTCCAGCCATGAGAGATGACAGCTAACTGATGTTTGCTCCCAGAGGACGAACAGCAACCCGGGGAATGTCAGGAAGATTTGTATACGATAGAGAAGACCATAGAAAGTGTGCATGTGCCTGTGCATGTGCAGACAGCTGGCGTGATTCCCACCACTTGCAGTTCCCATAAAATACATGTCACACACAGCTTTGCAGCACATGTCCTGCTAGCTGAAGCAGCCAGGGGGGTGTGCACAGAGACACGTGACTTTATGGAGGCACACATGGGTCAACTGGTGTCAGAAAGTCACACAGAAACAGAGCTTTGGCTGTTCACTTGTCGCGTCTAATCAGTTCAGGCTCAGCTCCTGGTGTGCTCACTCACTTGAGTATTGTAAGACTTTGGCACTGGGTTTAATTAAGAGTTTAATCACTGAGTGAATGGGCCTAATAATAGCTTAATAAAAACTGTAATTTCTATGCGACAGAGTGTTGGAGGTTGAATTCAAGGAGAAATAAGGTTGCACAGTAGTGGAAGAGATAAGGAGAGGTGCGTATAAAAATGAGCAAGGATCAAAATGATGGAAAAACGAGATGGTGGGAGCAGGTTTTGTGTTGGTTTGACCGTTCTCCAGCTGCAGCCCCTCTCTCTGTGGCGCTCCCAGCAGGAAACACTAAACCACAGCTGATTAGCGCCAGCTTGCTCTCTCCACCCAAACTCTCTGTACATGTCCAACCATTCTCCCTCGCAGCGTTGGCACAGTTCTGTGGCCCAGCTGCACCACACTTGTGTAACACAAAAAGTGGTCTAACGTAAAGATCGGTTGATCACATGTCATCTGCTCCCTGTATGGAAGCTTCAAAACATGACTCTTCCTTTTGAAGTTCCGTTGTATTTGACCCTTAGCGTCCTGTCTTAGGGTCATCCAAAACTCCATTGTTGAGCACAAGAAAGATTAACAGCTCTGGTGAATGCAGTGAGGAAAAATCTAAATCATTTTTCTCACTGGTCAATCAAACACCGCCCAGCACGCTGTGGAGGGCAAATCCTATATTTGCTGTACTACTTACAGTCCTCATTTCTTTAGAGCCAATTTGACACGTACAAGCATAATTTCTGCTGAAGGTGCAGGAGCCAGGAAATCCTGAAAGTCCTTTCAGGATTTCCTGAAATGACTTCTGGCGAACATGTGGCATTAAATCAACTAAAACAACTACTTCTGTGTCATGCAAAAATGGCCTCCTCTGAACTTCAACAGGGGGTATTCGTACAGGTTAATGTGGTAAATCTCAATTAAATCTCTAATTACAACAATTTAGAGGTCTTTCAAATAGTTCTCGAACAACTTCATATTATCTCTTTTCGAACGATATAAATGTCATTTTTGGTAACTTCAATTGTTTTGTCCAGACTTAAAAATTCCGTCACTCCTCCTTCCATTAAAAACCATCATCCTTCAGCCTTCTGTACCTATTATTATAATATGACTATTTATAATACAATTGCTCCAACACACTTGGAATTGAACCAGCGACCTTTAGGTACCAAACCAACCAGAATTCTCTAACCTTTAGGTGACGGCTTCCCCAAACATTGGCTTCATGATGGCTTGGAGCATTACAAGCATTGGTTTGTGTGTGTGCATGCTTGCGTGCGTGTGTGTGTATGTGTGTGTCTGTGTGTTTGCGCATGTGTTTGTGTGTGTGCGTGCACGTGTGTGAACAACAGCACTTTGCTGGTAGGGGAAGGGAAAGACAAACAGATGTCACACTGGGACAAATAGGAGCGAGTTGGTTCAACATTACTCATATATACACTACCGTTGAAAGGTTTGGGGTCACCTGCTCTTTTCAGCATTGAACTCCATTATAATCAGCTTCATGAGATAATCAACTGGATGCTCTACGGTCATTATTAGTGTACAAAAATAAGTCAAGATGTGCTGAACACATATGGGATGGATTTGAGAGTTGTTGGCTTTGATTGTCTAACTCAAGGTGATTTTAGAGAATGAATACCAAGTGTGCAATATGCAGCATCATTACAGAGGTTGAATTCTTTAAAAATTCTAAAAATGTGAACATTTAAAAAACCAAGCTTTGTATTATAATCACACTTAGTTGTGTGTGCTGAACCATGAAAGAGTAAACAAAGCATTGAGGTTTATATTTTAGGCTCTTTAAAACTGCCAACTTTTATTGTGTTCACACAGAATTTTGCACACTTGGGATTCTCTCACAATCACTCACTCACGTCAGATATGAACTTAAATTGATCCTTCGTTTTTCATCTGTGCAAACATCTGTCCCACCCTTACCTAAATACGTGCCTCCTTCTCTGTCTGTTGTTTGTAGACATGTGTATGCATTCATTGCACAATGAAGTCCTATCAGAGTTTTGTTTGACTTCACATACTCTGGCTTTACGGAGAGTGTTGTGATGAAAGATATCTGACCAACCATCAGTGCAGAGGAGGACTATTGAAAAACCCTATTGACTTGTGTCACTATGAAATAACAGCTCGAAGCACAGTGTTTCAGGTCAAATTCCAGGGGTAAACTCTGGCGTAGGACGTATTGACACAAAGTGGGAGTGTATCTTCAGTCATCAGTCATAATATGCTCTGTAGCATGTAAACAGGAATATGAATGAATAATTATACAAGCAGTACTGAGTACTCATGAGACAATGTAGTGATGACTACTGAGTACCAGAAATAGTGTAGTAATGACTTAAGTTTACGCATGTAGTAATGATGTAATGACTACTGAGTGCTACTGTAATAATGTTGTGGTGACTCCTGAGTACTGATGGAATAATGTAGTAATTACTATTGTAATTACTATTGACTACTTGTGTAAGAACTAGTGAATTACTTGGACTTACCCTGACATCATCTCTGTTCCACAAACCTCTAAAGGAACAGACCTCAAATAAACATGGACGGTGTTTAAGTTTGCAAATCTGTCATTTGTTTCCTCCCTTGAAACAGTCTTGGTATTCTGAAATAAATCTGACAATAAATGATTCTCAGCAATCCTCGACAGAAGCGACATGGGCATCTGAAGATGGAACCATAATGGTCAACATCACCACA
>CAAKHC010019335.1:0-30261 GCA_901007825.1 Macroramphosus scolopax | reverse complement strand
TTAGTGCCTGTTTCTGGTTTCAAACAGAGAAAATTGGAGCTGAAAGGTGGTTTTCAACATTAAGGAACTTGGTGTTCATCTACCTCTCTTTGTCCCTTGCGTGCTCTCTCGGGGCGCTCCCTCTCTCCCTCTCTCCCTCTCTCCCTCTCTCCCTCTCTCCCTCTCTCCCTTTACTTCCTCCCTCAACACTTCCTCTGCCCCTCACTCGAGCGTGACACACATTTCTTCCTGGTCTCTGCTCTCTGTCATCCTTTTCTGTCCTCTCTGCGCTCTCTCTCTCATCCGTCCTGACACCCAGACGGTAGGCTGTGATTCATGCGTGCAATTATGTGCAAAACAGGCTGCTGTTTAACAGGTGTGAAATATGTATTGCACAATGTGTGTGACCCTGTCAGTTTCCTCTCTTTTGCTCACTTTGTCTTTCTCTGACTCACACACACACACACCTCAGGCCTCCTGTTGCTTCACCAACTTAATCTTTTTCTTTTCTCAGACTCGTCCCACTGAATTAAAGGTTTTACTTTTACCCTGCCTCCTCTTCTGTTTCAGCGTTCCTTCCACTCTTCCTCCCCCCTCGACTATATTATCTCTTTTCTGCCTTGGGACAAAAAAACAGCGACCAATTAACCCCGATTAGCCCTCCAACTCCACTGCCACTTTTTTCTCCCTCTTTCATCTCTCTGCCATGACAGGCCTCCCAGGATAAAAAGCGTCTTAAAGTGAATAGCTTGAACACCTTAGAAAACATTTACCCTCAACACGTTCCTGGTAATTCTAAGAAAACAAGTTCAGACCTAAAAGATGTCAACATCTTCCCCCCCGGCTGCTTACGCTTGACGTACCATCATGCACTCTTAAATATTGTTGTGTGGAAACTCATTTGAAAACTTGATGTCATGTATTATAGCCTTCTGATTTACTTTACGTACGGTAAAACTAAACACTGATATGTTCAGTAGGACGTGTCATCATATTAATATCTGCTCCTTGTTATATTTAGTTTTCTCTATTCCAACAAATCTGTGAAGATGATCAGGAAGGAAACAAATTGATCGCAGTACACTGACACTTCAGGTTAATCCTTTGATTATAATACAAATTGTACAGATGACACATGAACAAGTAACTGTGATAATGTTAAATTTCATAGTAATCTATTTGCACCTCCACCAGTATATTGAGCAAAAACCTGCATTCATGAAATCACTATAATAACAAATTGATTGACAAAGCCGAGAACAGTCACGCTTGTCAAGATTGTAACAAGAACTGAGGACACACCCTCAGCTCTGTGATTCAGACTGAAATCAGACCCATTTATAGCTCATAACACTACCTGTTGACCCCTGTCAACCACATGAAAGCATCTTCTCAGACTATTTTATACGATGTTATGGTTTTGTGTGTGTGTGATTTGCACACACACACACACACACCTTGAAATCAGTCAACTAAGACAAACCTCTTCCAATCTCCTGAACAGCAATCATCCGTCAGAAGCAATAAGTCACGTCTGAGCATTTCAAGCTCATCAAGCTACATGCGCCTCCAACGGAACATCAACCACCGGCATCAAAACAAACCCTGGAGGGGAAGGAACACACAGTGTGTAAAGATAATCTCATGAGAAAAAAAATGGAGAAAAGAGATGGAGAAAGAGAATTCACTTTGGCAAAAATCAACCCAAACCCTCGTGAGCGAGGACGACTGCCAGACGGTTAAGTCTGTTATTGCTCTGACTGAGCACTGACATTTCCAAAACAAAAACAACCAGTCTTTAGTACACGCGGCATAAACCTTAATAGCTCAAATCCACAGCAGTGTTGTTATTATATAATACTAAATTGACTAACTGCAATGTAGTCGGCATACAGCCTGACTTCAAGGCAAGCCCTGCAGGCTCGGGGCTGCGTCTGGCAGTGGGAGCACACTCCGCAGGGCAGGGTTGAAACCAGAACATTCTCCGTGGGAGGATTGCATTACAGTAACACAGGGGTTCCCTGCAACGTCTGTCCATGACCCGCCTCTGTGTGCTGGTGTGTGTGTGTGTGTGTGACTTTCTACACATTTTGGTGCACGTACCTGTTTCGGTTGTACTCGTGTTCACCCAGGGGAGCTTCTTTATTGATAACAGATCGTATTTCTTTTATACGTGCACGCACAGGAGAGTTTCATTATTCTCAACAGATTTTTAGACATCTTCAGATCTGGCCCTTTGCTGTCTGGCTGCCATGTGCAAAACAGAGCTGATAATGGGGACCCAACTGGGTCAAAATCAAAGACCGCATAGGGTCATGGTTTAGAGTTGAGTTTTGGGGTGCAGCTGCAGTCAGGGGTTGAAAAAAGAGGCTTGTAACACACTTGACATTTTACACTCCAGTCAGCGTTTCAGTAAATCAGTGACCCCCGCGTTTGCGGGTGTCGTACTGCTTCCATCTGAGAGGACTAGTATTTCATCTTTCTCAACATGCACTACGATTTGAGGTTTTGAAGCTGCATTTAAACAGAGTTTGGTATTGTAGGAAAAACCATGTGCAACTAAATCTCTCCAGCATGGTCCATGAAAATCTCGCTCCATTGCCAGACAAGGTTAACCTCCGTTGCTCTACCCACTTTAAAGAGGTTGAAACAAAGGAAACATTAGTAGCTGAATGAGGTTATAGCTCAAATTAGACATTTATTATTTCCAGTGCAACACTGATTAGCAGCTTCTAGCCATGTGTATTGTCACAGTACAGTTTATTTGACCTTATTTTGGAAATGAACCCCAGTTGTACTGTGTGTTTTTCATGAACTAAGCTGCAAGAGAGATGAAGAGTACAGATAAATACTTGTCAGCGATATAATACCCTGGTCACAGCTCGTCTGCGGCACCAGGGGTAAAATAAGACAACATTCTTGTGTTGATTTATCTGGCTGCTTCATGCCGAATAGCCACCATGGGACACTGACTTCATATGCCATGTTATAATGACATAATGTGTATTTCTATAACTTGAATTAGTCTTCAGCTCAGCTTTCACATCTAATCTGACACTGTAGGAAGGAACACATTCCTGTGACAAATCATAAGAAGTTCACAGAATAACGTTCATGAGCTGCAATTATAGTTTTGAGCCAGAGATAGCAGGAGTTTCTGAAAAGTACAATATTTCTCTATCAGAAGAAATATTATTGGATCTAAATGGCTGCGAAGCTTCAGCAGCTGTATAAAATCATAAAAGATCAGGAATGGATTGAAGTAATTAAAAATGAGCTGTATACTATTCTAGTCTTCGATGGAGCTTCACTTCTTAAAAGGATACACACAAACACAAACACACACACACACACACACACTTCCGACACGAAAAGAAAAGCTGAAGGCCATCAAGCATCATCTCAGCCCACAACGAGTGAACTCTCCTTTGCAAGAATAACAGGAAATTTAATTGTTTCCATTCTGGCCACATTGCATGAATGCACCATAAACTCAAGGTTCACTAACTAGCTCTTTACAAAGCTCGTGACCGCATCCCACAGCCTTCATCAGCAACTGCAACCGACTGAAGTGCTCTGCTAAAGTCATGTGATGACGGCTGAGCGAGCTTCATTCGCTGTCGTTTTAATAACATCTGGTTGTCAATGAGCCTTTTGGCCAACCCTGGCAGGTTTATGATGCTGATCAGTGTGCTGGGTCCCAGTAAAAATATCTACGAATAAACACGGCCAGGGGGTGTGACTGCAAACCCCAATAAACCAACGACTTTACAAAACAACATAAGTTTTTCCAAGATTGTTAATAAATACAAGCTCAAGTAAATATCCTTAAATAGAGATGAAGCCATGTAGATGTAATAACTTGTTGCCTTGTTATCAATATTATAACGAACAACCTTTTTTCTCTCTTTTATGGGTTTTCCCCAGAATGTGCAACCATCTCTGCCTTGTCTTGCATGTTTGTTGTTATGTACGCTAACGTGGAAGAACTGCAGGCTCATTGTAGCTTTTGTTGACAGAAAACGCCCATCAAAGCCAAATCAAGTGGGGTTTTTTCTTGCATAGTTTTTTAATTACTGTGTTGCAACGTAATGTGCGGCAATAATGCCTTCTGTCATATCACTCACCCTAAACATAAACACACCTGTGCAGGGAGCCATGGGCACACATATGCACCGGCAGCCTGGTGTGAGCCTCAGAGGAAGTGGACGGAGCCAGGCGTTGGTCTGACGCCGGGGTGAGTGAGGGTGATGCGGGTGAGTTTGGGTTGGGGAGTTGACAGTCTGGGGTCAGGGTTTGTGTCTGTGTACAGTTAGAAGCCAGATTTACGAGCAGCCTGTACTCAATCAATGTGCATTCCTTCACTAACTCAACACACACAAATGAGCACACACACACGTGCTCACTTCTGCATCCAGAACATGCAGTGTAGCTTCAATCCATTTTTGCATAAACATTTGAGTGAATAAATCTACATAAAAACCACCGCGTACGAGGTGTAGGAAAGCACATTTCCATGCATGGACAAACTTCTCTTGAGATTTTCTATTTGTTGAATTTCAGAATGATCCTCGCGCTGGGCTGCCAGACAACATCAATGAAACAACGCACAACCAGAGACACACATTTTTTTAAAAATCTAATAAAATGTTTGTTCCTGCCCAGAAACCATTTCTCTCTCCACATCTGTTTTTATCACCCCACTTTACCTTGTAAGTCACTTCTCTCCCTCTCTCCCTAAATCTCCTTGAAACATCAAACTTGCATCTTAAAGTCTCCTCCCTTTCTCTCCCTAATCACCTTTACCCCTCTCTTCCTTTCACTAATTGGCTCCACTCGTTCCCTCCATCCTCATCTTTCATTCCCTACTTCCTCTTTTTCCAAACTTCAGTTTTTGATTTACCCTGTAACCTCCTGGCCCTCTCCATCCAGGGGTTTTCTCTTAAAGACAAAAAGAAATCCGACAGGAGCACTTGGCTGACACAGAAAACTTGCCTACATGAGTATTAAATATAAATGCGGTTTTGACACAGCTGAAACAATTTATTTAACAGAAAATTTATCTCTACTGAAATTCCAGCTTCTCATTTGTAAGTCTTAGTAAACCTCAGATATTTGAGGGTTGGACTGCAGTTTGCAAGGTATTCTTACATTTGAGAGCAAACGATGAATCAGTATAGAGAAAGTAATCAACAGGGGAATCAATAATAAAAATGTTCAATACTTGCACCGCCATTGGAGAACATTAAACAACAACTCTGCTGCATTTCAGTGACAAATATTTATACAATTTAACAACCAAATTTTTTAAATCTTAAAAGTTGCGCCCCCTCAAGTAGCTTCTCCGTAAGAAACTAAATATTATCATATATAATGAATGTTGATTGACACCATGTATCCTAAAAAAATGCACTTTTTTCTGATTGTGTTGTGACCTCCACCACTATAGAAGGACTGAGACGGAGGGCGGAGGAGAGAAGGAAGAAGGGATTTGAAAGGAAGGAGGGAAACGAAAAGGAGTTGGCGAAAGGAGAGAGAGAGAGGGAGCCGGTGAGGGAGAGTTTTCTGAAGCAAGGGGCCATGTTAATTTGGGAAAAATGTAAACAGCATGTGTAACTGTTCAAAGCGTGACCGACTCATTTTATATCATTCCCCCCTTCTCTCTCCCTTCTCTTCCCCTCTGGGTGCAGCTCGATGGGGAATCTGCGCTGCATTAACCCCTCTACTGCCAGTTTGTCTCTCTCCTCTCTCTGTTTACTTTTATCTGGCTCTACCTCTCTTTCCCCTCTCACCGCTAACACACACACACACACACAAACATACACACACTACCCCCTCCACACATCCTCTTTACATCTCTACATATACTGTAGGGAATCAGAAGATGTCAACGGTTCACTTCCCCTCATCCCATGTCTCTTATTCAGTCTTCTTTCCATTTGGGCATTGTGTGTCTTTCTCTCTCTCTAGTCCTACACACATGATCACTTTTATTTGAAACACTTCATCCAACCCTCCCAACCCAACATTAACCTTGTGTGTGTGTGTGTGTGTGTGTGTGTGTGTGTGTGTGTGTGTGTGTGTGTGTGCGTGCGTGCGTGCATGTGTGTGAGAGAGAGTGTGTGTGAGTGTGTGTATGCAGTCACACCCTGTCTAACGTGAATCATGTACTTTCTCATATCAGTGACAGCTAACTAGACATATGCTCAAGCTGCCTCTGACCCCCAAGCCCCTGTCATTTTTTCTACTCTGAATAAGACCCCCCCCCCTTTTTCTCCCTCTTTTTATGTGCCTTCTTCTTTCTCACACAGATATGTTCTTACATTTTGCTGTTTTTCTAGGAAAATCTGAAATTAACAAAATTTTACAAAATTAAACCATGTAAAAGTTTGGCATTTGTTCTGTGTGAATGTTTCGTGTTATTTCAGTCAGAGAATTAACTCTTCAATTTTAATGTGGATTAATGATTCATAGAATTTCAAATACTTTTGAGTATAAAATTTGAAAATGTGAACTCCAACATTTTAAATCAGTTTATATCCTTTAAAACTTGTTTGCAATGGAATTTCATTATTTGCAGTTTTAGCTGGAAATCTCGGTGAAATTAAAACAAGATAATTAGATAACAGTAGAAAGAGAAAAACACACTGCGGAATATTCTGTAGGACTAATCTTTCTTCGCCCCTTTAAATATAAATTATACATATATAAAATCGAAACAGCCAAAAAGAAGGACTGTAAAACAACATAATCTTCGTAGGCTTTTTGCGATTATAATATAATAACAATAAATAGGGATTTCAATGATGTTCCAAACTTCCATAAAAGGTATTTCAGTGATGGACTTACCTCCGCAAAACTTTTTCATGTTCTTCAAATCCTTTTATTTCCCTTCAGTGCGCCCTCAGAAGTTCTTCTGAAGATTTGAAAGCTGAAATAAAACCTTTCTCTTATTGTAGATGAGCTACTTATTTAAAACAACCGCAAACTTTGCATTATAACATCAGCGCAATTAAAGCTGCTCAAACATCTCTGGAGATGAAGAAAGGATAAAATACAGGTGAGGTCCACTCCAATTTAGGATTGGATTTAATATCATATGAGGAGACAATCCCAGGATGGAGTCTGAATATTGACGCTCCGCTCACTTGACTTGTGTGGTCCGAGTGACAGACTGAATGACGGCGAAGCCTTTTTGTACCTCCTCCTCTTCTTCTCCTTTCCTCCCCTCTTTCCATCCTCGGCTCTCGTTCTTTTGTTATCCTCCTCCCCGGTGCTGGTGATTCACCGGGTTGACGCATCACAGCGCGACCTGACGGAGCCGCGGAAGCACGGGACGTGTCTCAACTTATTTCTGCCTCCCACCCATCATCATCCTCCCGAACCCGATCCGGCTGAAGCCGTTTGATCTTTAATCCGCTTCCCGTTAATCAGACGCGAGTCCGGCAGGATCACTTCGCTGCAGGCCAGGAGGATCCTGCAAAACCGCGACCCTCAATCATCCACGAAACAAGGAGCTTTCTCTCCTTACATCAGGCTACATCTCGGCGTCTGTCGAACTTTCTGAAAATTGTTTCAAATATGTCTTTTAATTAAAGGTCTTCCTCTAACAAAAATAATTCAATTAGGCTACCTTTTCTTCACCGCCCTCTTTACGCAAAAGACACAAGTGATCCTAAAATATAGAACAAATAAACTTTTTAATATCAAAAGAAAAACGGCCTCATAAAAAATCCTATAAACGACTGAAGGCTTTGAGTGGTGTCAACTTTATGAGATATAAATTCAGAAAGCTGCGATAAATTACAAAAATCATTAATGAGCTTAAATCTCTGTCGCAATTAAGGGATATTTCGTCGGATTTAAGGAAAGGTGGATCATTAAGACCAGTGTTAGCCTGCTCTCTCTTCTTCCTTCACTCCTAAAGTTAATTTTTTTACTGTCAAAGGGATTACGGGGATCATCCTCACACACATCTAGCTCTCAGCATACCAACAGAGGCCACCATGCGACCTGCTGCCGATTTTAAAAGACTACCTTGTTTGTCCTGGAACTTCAATTAAATAGGAACCCCCTCCTCCTCCCTGTTTCATGGGGCCTCGAGGGAAAATTCCCAGTAATCACTCAGAAATTCAAAATCTGTTATTGTATTTGTGTAACTCAAAGCAGCCTGGTTTCGACCAGTGGGAATGTTAGTGTAATGATAATGTGCACTGACAATATCCTAAAGCCGGGATCGCTTACTGGGTCAGAGGGTCCTCTAGACCCCTACTGTCCCCCAAGAAGTGTAGTATCAGAGTAGTAGCTTGTATACTTAAATAGAAAACGCAATATTGAATTCAAATTTTCTTGAATTCATGTGTCTAATCCAATTACTACACAACAAATATAGGGCCGGTTTAAACAAAACACAGCTCACTTACGTCCCGTGGCCCCTATTGTCAGATAAATCTGGCCATGACTGTACAGTAGGCTAATGTGTTTCATTTGATCAAATTTAGTTTGCTTCTATACATACAGTAAACCAATATGCATTTTGCCTCAACTGAGCTGATTACTATATTATCATTAAAGATGCATTGTTGCATTCTGTAGTCAATAATGTTTTATATTTCCGTTTGAACAAGAGAAAAGAGCCGCACAGTGACTGATGTATTTCATTAGATGAGTTGTGCGCCATCTAGCGCTGAGAAGGGGTCACTGCAGTCCGCTGCGACTGGACGACGGCTTACTTTTTAATCGGAAGTTAACAAGAACACACTGGTTGTTCAAATAATACAAAAACAAGCACTTGGCAAAAATATTGCCAATTTCTATAAACTCTTTCATGATTAAAAAAGAAAATCTTTCCGCCAAACCGGAAGTAAATTGAAATCCAGACAAGTCTTTCCTGTGACGTAGGGCTAGCTCCCAATGCTACACGCGGGAAATAGATCGACCTCCTCATCACGTTGACCAGTAAGACTTAAAGTTTACAGACTGTAATTTACCTGTTATTCAGAAACACATTTTAGGCGTATGTAAGTAACGAGTAATTTTCAGCCCGACTATGTGTTTTACTTTAGGGCAATTATTTTTTCAAGATTGATTCTTGAGCATCACTTGGTTTCTTTTCGCCGGCCT
This sequence comes from Macroramphosus scolopax, assembly GCA_901007825.1. Classification (NCBI taxonomy): domain Eukaryota; kingdom Metazoa; phylum Chordata; class Actinopteri; order Syngnathiformes; family Centriscidae; genus Macroramphosus; species Macroramphosus scolopax. The sequence goes on along the minus strand of CAAKHC010019335.1, from coordinate 21,159 downwards.
AGCGCAGCTGAAGCGCTGGATTTGATGTGTACCGTGTCTCAACGAAGCGGTGCTTGAGCGCGTGTTGTCTTCTCCCATTTAAAGACGAGGCTCCGGCCGACCTGAATACAGCTCCCCTCAGTAAGGTAGCGCACCCTAGGCAATTCAAGTTAGCTTAGCTATTGTTGTTGCTGCAGCAGTAAGTTAACGTTATCTAAAAATAGTCTAGTCTAAGGTTATCAAATCAATCGCATTAGATGAAAATAAGGGTTGAACTGTTTACTGCAGGGCGAACAGCAGAGTGGCTACAAAGTTAACTTCAAGCTATCTCACAAGCTAGCTGTAGAAGGAGAATGCAGTAGCCATATTTAGTAGTAAGTGGTAATTAATGTTAATTCAAAGAAAAGTATAACGTCTACTTATCAAAAAGCTGTTTTATTTAAATGGTTTTATAATCCGCTCTGTAATTACGTACATTCCTCTTCACAATCATTTTGTGCTCTTTCTGCACCTTAAATTACATTACTTATCATTATATTTTCTGCAACATCCAATGTTTTTATAAATAATGACTTTCTCCGCCCGATGTAATGGTTGTGGGTGTTTCATCTAATGATGTTTCTTTCTGTAGAGCATCAGCCGTCGCCTGTAGCCGAGATGGCAGACACACTGGAGTTCAACGATATTTTTCAGGAGGTCAAAGGCTCCTGGGTCAGTATCCTCACCAAACACCTGCTCTCTCTGCACTAACACATCATTTAGAAGCACCAGAGTGGATGAATTATTGTTCATGAACACATGTTATTTATATCATCTAATAGGGTCAGAGAAAGTTGATAATGGATGCACACCGACATGTAGGTGCTGGTTACTTTCTGTGGCAAGTCACAAAGATGTGTGCACACTAAGGCTGAATGGTGTGCAAAACAATACCACATTCTTAATTGCACATTCTTAAAAGAAATAATGATGGGATTTTAGTTGGGGGTCTGTACCAAACAAGCGCTTCCCCTTACGAATGGAGAATATAATTTGAATGCTGGGGCATCTCCGCAGCACTCAATGCTTCATTAATGATGGAGTTTTACCTTCATCCAAAAAATATATGACTAAAATAACTGGTAATGTAACTTCAGAAGGATGAAGTGGAGTTGAAAATCAAACTCATTTAATGTAATTTTGTAATCTTCCCTTTGTAGTCATATCTTCATAGTAATATTAGTACCCTCAGTATTTGACCAGGTGCAGAGTTCACACTTTTGTCTTTGGTACATACTCTGTTATTTGTCAATATACCCATTAAACTATAGAGATGTCATACATGTACATGTACATGTCATACAATTACTCTTTAACGGACAGTAACAGAGTAATTGAGCTGTTTTTGCGTTTTTTTATGGTATTAAATATATTATTTAATGGACGGAAAATGTTATTAATATTCATTCTCTAAAGCATTGTGATGAAATAGTTTTTGCTCTGGAAGATGAGAGGAAGAAAAGATCAAGTCTCTTAAAAAGGGCTGCAAATAATTATCGCCATCATTGATTTCCTTACTATTTTGTAGATTATAATGTAGTGTATGTATCATTATGAAGGGCTTTATGTGATGGTAATGTCCCAACTGAGAGACACAGTGGTTCTCCACAGCCTAAGGAGGCTTTCTGTATTCTGTCAGTGTTAATTTCTCTGTCCCCTCTTGTCATCTCTCTGATGTCGCTAAAGCCAAGGCATCAAAAATGATAATTTTTTACAAATAATTGAAAATAATGACAAAGTAAATGTTCATATTGCTTTTTTTTGTATTGTCAACAGTCCAATACCAAAGTTATTCCCATAAAAGGGTTGAATGAAAAATGTATGAAAACTTATTTTTAATGAGTGCCTCTCGTTGTCTCTGCAGAATGACGGGCGGCTACGTTTGGGCAAGCAGAACGTAGTTTATAAGAGCAGCAAGACAGGAAAGGTGGACAATATCCCAGCAGGGGAAATCAACTTGGCTCAGTGGAGACGAGTATGTTTAGGTCACGGTATCAAACTGGGCACCAGCACAGGACATATCTACAAGTATGATGGCTTCAGGGACACGGTGAGTGTGTTCTGTTACACATGTGAAACACAGCTGCATCTGTCTGATGCTGTACATTTATGTGCTGTTGTGATACCTCGACAGACTCTACAGCTGTCCCACTGGTTGTATTTTCTGTTTCTGGGAATAATTGTTAACCTTCTCCGAAGAGAACAAGGCTGGATTGTTTGGTGCTGTGTTTATGACATGGGGATGTAACACAAGCAAGGGGACTGCTTATAAACAACTCAGTTCCTGTGTGTGACATTTCCACAGAAAAATGCTACCATCTTGCAAAAGGCCACCATTTGAGTGTTTGTGTTAATAAAAGTATTCGTATGAGACGGCGCTTCTCTCCAAAGCTCCTAATGGGATTAATGAGGGAAACCAACGTAAGCATATGAGTTACATAAACAGTGTAATCATCGGCTCATGTAAGCCCATGTTTACATCAATCCACTGAAACAATTTGGCTCTGACGACAGGCAAGAAAAAACAAATGTTTTTTATATTCTTTTTTTTTTCCCGGGTGTGTGGGGAATGTGAGCATGCAACTAAATGAGCGGGATGGAGGAGCTGGTATAACCTGAAGTCTGGCTGTGAGCCGCGTCTCCTGGGGTTAATCAGCCTGTTTTTTTAGATGGATCCTCTCGACCTGGAGCAAACCGCATGATTTCATTGTTTATTATCCCAAAGCCAGTGTCAGTAATTATTGGCTAGAGATTTAGCCGCAGACACGCTGTGCAGACTCTTTGATGAATCTGTCCCCCTGAAGTGTCCTTGAGCTAGGTGATGAATCTCTGCCAGGGGAGCTGTTCTGTCTTGACCAAGCTGACCCGTAGTTGTCTCCTGGAGGAGCAGAGGGTGTAGACGCATGTACTTTACTTCTGTTCATGTATCTTACATGTGTCAGCATCATCATCTGCATTGCAATAGTTTGACAAATGTAGGCAGCCGCCCAAAGTGTGTCTGCAGCAGTGAGTATGTAACTCTCCAGTGACAGTTAAATATAACATTTGAGAAAATAAAATTTTAATGTTAAAATGTTGGTAAACCCCCCTTGTCAAGGTTTTTAACATGCAAATCTTACAATCCCTCTGTTTATGATGCACGATTATCAAGATTGGAGAAATATTTTACATAATTTGTTGTGGAATTTGTACCTTTGTACATGTGACATGTATGTCAACAATTGAGGGATCGAAAGTTGTTGGAGAGCAAGATTGAAATATTTATTCATGAGAGGGGCAGGGTTGTGTGTGTTTATAAGAGATATGTAGAGAGTAGAGTACAGTCAACAGCTGGCTTGATGAGGAAACATGGAAGAAACATTCACACGTTCACACATCAACACAAACAAGCTGCTTCTGCATAAACTCAGATTTTATTACATTCACACATCTGCTCACACATGCTCTCTTGTTAAACAATGCCTTAATGCAAGCTAACAAAGAGAGAAGAACCTGGACACACACACACACACACTGATTATCTGGGCTCTAATTTGCTGTAATAACCATATGGACAGGCAGATATCCAGGTGCGTAAACTTGCTTTTCCACAGAGTCTCATTCTCCTCTTCCATACGCACCACAATCACTTCCACATGTGTTAACGACTAGGACACTGCCTGTATGTGTGATTGAATGCGTGTTTGTCGCTGTGTGTGCACGTGTGTGTGTGTATGTGTCTCTTCGAGTTGTAAGCTAGCTGGCCTGCCAGATAAATAAACAGACTGATTATCAGCAACAGTGTGGAAAGGCTGAGGACAAAGAGGGGTGGATGGATTACATTCACCTCCAGTGTTCCAAAGAGGCCGAGTGGCAGGCGTGGTTATAATAGCGTTGTGATTAATTAATCCCCCTGTCCCCACTTCCTTTCTCGGGGGTGAGGACATTTGTTTTGTTCAGCTTTGACCCATGCTGACTTTGAGCTTTCCTCTTTTTCTTGTCTTTCCTTCTCCATATTCTTCTCCCTTTCTCTAGGACTTTGAGAAGATCTCAGAGTTCTTCAAGGCCAACTACAGTGTGGAGCTGACAGAGAAGGACATGTGTGTGAAGGGATGGAACTGGGGAACCGCCAAGTTCTCCGGTAAAAATAGATGCATAAACAACACTCACTGCACGTTAAGACTCTCATATCTCTGCAGTAATGTATAACAGATCATGAGAAAGTAGACTGTGGCAAAATACACAGCTAAATTGGGAAATGTACTTTTAAAAATGGTTTTCCAATGAAATATATAGATTTAAGGAGATTTAAAAATTAGCTGCCACTGACAGTTGTTTTTTTTTTTTCAATTCTCCTCCACTACAGGGCCACTCTTATCATTTGATGTAAACGACAATACAGCATTTGAGGTTCCGCTCTCCAACGTGTCCCAGTGCGCCACGGGAAAGAATGAAGTCACTCTGGAGTTTCACCAGAATGATGACACTGAGGTCTCGCTCATGGAGGTCCGATTCTACGTCCCACCCAGCCAGACTGATGAGCGACAGGACCCTGTGGATGTGAGAAAAGATTGTCTATATCTGTGTCCGTTTCCTCCTAAATGGAGTCTTGGGTCTAATTTTGCAGTCCGATGTTGGTGACAGAGCTAAAAGAATGTGTGTCTCCCTCAGGCTTTTGCCCAGAATGTGTTGTCGAAGGCTGATGTGATCCAGGCAACAGGAGACGCTGTGTGTATCTTCAAAGAGCTGCAGTGTCTTACACCCAGAGGAAGGTAGAAAATCAACCCTCACACACACACATGTCCTCATTCATGTTATCACAGTTACTTGACATGCTTTTATTCACAAATTAACTTGTTTGCATAGGAGGCCACATAATTCCTCACACTTTCCTCCTTCAGATACGACATCCGCATCTACCCAACCTTCCTTCACCTCCATGGTAAAACATTTGACTACAAGATTCCTTACACCACCGTCCTCCGTCTATTCCTGCTGCCACACAAAGATCAGAGGCAGATGTTCTTTGTGGTGAGTGGATCTTTTCAGTTGAACATTGTTCAGTTTGAGAATGTCAAGCTTGTCAGCTAAACAAGTCACAAATCAACCATTTTCTTTGCTTCTGTGTTTCTATCTGCTACGCTCCTTCAGATATTCTCACCCTCACATTCTGTCTATTTGTGTTGTCTCCATAGATCAGTCTGGATCCTCCCATCAAGCAGGGTCAGACGCGTTACCACTTCCTTATTCTGCTATTTTCCAAGGAAGAAGACCTCAGCCTCACCCTGAACATGAGCGAGTGAGTTTATGGGGTGCTTGTATTTACATAAGAGAACTGTAGTCTATAGATGTGTAGGGTCTTCTGTCTAATGTTTATTGCATTATGATAGACAGTCAACTAAACAAGACATCCCCTATTTTACTGTGAAGTGCTCACATGGGCATCCTCCAGTTCTTACTGATGTTATAACGTCTATCCACTAGGGGGGAGCAAAGGTCTAGAGAAGTTTTGTGTCTTGACATCACAGTAGAAACCGGCCTGAGATCATAAACATCAAATAAAAACCTGTTTTTTCTTCTTTGTCCAACAGGGACGATGTCGAGCGCCGATTTGAAGGCAAACTCAGCAAGAACATGTCCGGGTCTCTCTATGAGATGGTCAGCCGGGTGATGAAAGCTCTGGTCAACAGAAAGATCACTGTGCCTGGAAACTTCCAGGGGTATGGCCCCTCATGCACACATTCCAAACAGTTTAATACACGAGTACATGCAGTGAACATGATTCTCAACTTCCATCATCCGTCTCTTCATTCCCAGTCACTCAGGGGCTCAGTGCATCACTTGTTCCTACAAAGCATCCTCAGGACTCCTCTACCCCCTGGAGAGGGGCTTCATCTACGTTCACAAGCCTCCCGTGCACCTGCGTTTCGAGGAAATCTCCTGCGTCAACTTTGCCCGAGGAACGACAACGACGCGTTCCTTTGACTTCGAGATTGAGACCAAGCAGGGAAACCAGTACACATTCAGCAGCATTGAGAGGTGAGGAAGCCGCACACACGAATACCTGTGAGCAAATAGGAAGATCAACCATGAATACATGAGTGCAGTAATTTAAGCAACTGTGAAATGAGCCGCTCAGTTCCAGGTGTCATTATTTGAAGTAGACAAAGAAACTAAAAAACAGTTGCAGCCAAAGTACCACTATTAAATAATTAACTAATCACTGACTAACTGCAATGGGACTGAGAACTATTTGCCAGTAAGGCTGAACAATAAACAGATTGATTTAATTACAGACATTGTGAATCTCTCACTGACCTAAAACTCATTTCCTGATGTACTTAAAAATACTTCACAGTACCCTCATCCTGGAGTTAAATGAGATCATATTTTCCAGCTCTAATTTCAACTGAATGTATCGAGTGAAGCAAAGCTCACCGCTCTCTCTCTCCTTTCCCTCTAGAGAAGAGTACGGCAAACTTTTCGACTTTGTTAACGCGAAGAAGCTCAACATCAAGAACAGAGGGTTCAAAGAGGTAACGTGTCCTCAAACATCCCACAGTTTGGAAAACAAAGATATCACACCAGTTTATCAGATGTTTTCCATGACAGACATTGATGCTTATTGCTCTTCTCCTGTGTGTCTGTCCTTGTGCCCATGTAGAAGAAGGTGGGTATGGTCATGGGCGTCACGTGTGGACTAGACACTGGATTATATTGGTGTGGAGTGACTTTTGGCTTGCATGGCGTGCTGCTGTGTGTATGTGTTGCCTAATATCTTGATTTGGGTTGGACTTTACCAATAAGCTCTGTATTGGGCCTGAAAAATCTTTGAATGATTTCTGACTGATAATGGTACGTGGGGGAATAGAGTGTGTGACTCTGATAAGTCAGTGAGTGTGTGTGTGTGATTACTTGCATCGTGCAGCCTGCGTGGCCGGGGGCTTTTGGTGTGCTTTAACACTCGACAAAGATGTCGTAATGACCACAGCCTGATCTAGGCAGCGCTGATTGTATTACCCATAATGCTGTCTGTTTACATACACAAGTTTCTTGCTTGGCAATGCAGCGGCCTCGGTTGATATGGTAATATGATCATCTGTTGCCATGAGAACGGGGTCAGCAGAGCAGGTCAATGAAAATGACTGGGCCAGCTCTCCATTTCCTGTCTGCCTTTGATAGGAGCCGACTCGCCTTGTCGTCTCTGTCACTCAGCATTCCTACGGATGCATGCAGAACTGAAAGACTCGTGAGAGAAGGAAATTTTCCAGTGCACATATTCGTGCACAGGTGTGATTCATCTAGTTTAGAAATTCATTTCAGCAGGTTTGTTTGTTGAATATGATTTTAAAAACTAGATGAACAAACCTCACAACAGATGTAGGATGCACAAATGTTCTTGCTTGATGCCCAGTGTTTGCAGGATCGCCTAGCAAAGTCTGAAATTCATCAAATTCAAGCCTGAGATAAAAAGACAGACAGAAACTGGGTTAAGGGGAATTTAAAGGCTACAATTTATGTCCATTGATCAAAATACCTGATCTGCACCTTCCTTCTTTTCAAATGTGGGAAATTGACAGATTTTTTTGTCCTGAATTGTTTGTACGGGTTTGTATGTTTTTCATAAAGTATTTTTTCACGCATACATTTCTCTATAAACTCAACAATCCTACAACAATAGTTGACTGAGACGTCATGATGAGGTTGGCCCAGGAAGACGTCTCTATTAACATGTTGGATAGTGTCTTTCATGTTTTTCACCATGAAGTGTTCTTCCAGGGCATGAAGGGTAAAATTGACGAGTACAGCGACTCAGACGAGGATCAGCATGATGCCTACCTGGAGCGGATGAAGGCTGAGGGCAAAATCAGAGAGGAGGGCAATGAGAGCGATGATTCAGACAGCGAAAGCGGTGAATGATTGTTTCATTATGCCCAAGATAAACATTTCATGTTGAATTTAGAATATCAGTGGGTTTAACTTTTCTTGTTAATTTCTTAAGATGAGTCATTCAACCCTGGAGAGGAAGATGACGACATTGCAGAGGAGTAAGTGACTTCTGAAACCTCGTCTCCTTTAAGACAAGTGCAAAGTTTGTGTTCTTTCACATTTTATTCTCTTTATCTAATCCAACATATCGTCTTGTTTCCACGCCTTCATCAATCAGGTACGACAGCAATGCGTCAGCAAGCGACAGCAGCGAAGAAGGCGACGGAAGTGAAGATGATAGCGCAAAGAAGAAGAAGGTCAAAAAAGTCAAAGTGGTTAAAGAGAAAAAGGAAAGGAAACCACGCAAAGAGGTGAGAGCCCTTAGATAGGAATCAAATTGAGATGATGAGGTTTAATAAGCAATTTATTTATTCTGTTTCCAGAAAGACGCCCTTGTCTTTTAAGCTGTGTGATTTGCTCACATTTATCTGACTAATTCATTCATTCTTCCAATCATTGCAGAAGAAGCAGAAAGATAAAGGCGGCCCGAAGAGGCCAATGAGCGCCTACATGCTGTGGCTCAATGCCAGCCGCGAGCGAATCAAGTCTGAGAACCCCGGCATCTCCATCACAGAGATCTCCAAGAAGGCAGGAGAAATGTGGAGACAGATAGGCAAAGAGGACAAGGAGGTGAGGGAGTAGGGCAAGACGGAAGAGAGAATTGACTTGGTTAAATAGTTTTACTCTTCTGTCCCCACAAAAAAACATATCAGACTTTTTTATTTTCAGAAGAACAGATGATGCAAGAAAGTGAATTGAATTGAATCTTCTCTGTTTCCTTTAGGAGTGGGAAGCAAAGGCCGGAGAGGCAAAGAGACAGTATGATATAGCAAAGAAAGAGTACAAAGAGAGCGGCGGAGAAGCACCCACCGTTTCCAAGAAGTGAGACTCGTGACAACTAAGTATTTGTCTTGCTCTCTAAGCCATTCTTTGATATATCATGTTTCTCCCCACTCTTCACTCCGTCAGGGACAGCAAGAAATCTGTAGGCAAAAAGGAGGAAAAGAAGAGGAAGTCTGCTGGGGCAGAGAAGGAAAGGGAGCGGGGAGGAGCCAACGAAAGCTTCAAGAGCAAAGAGTTCATCGAGACCAGCGAGGATAGTTCGTCAGACACTGACCGCAAGAGCAAATCGAAGAAGAAGAAGAAGAAGGTAACGGTGAATGTATAACAGAATGATCAATCAAACACACTTACTGCAGGTTCCTGGATATGTATTTCAACAGCACTGAGCTCTCTAAAGTTTACACCACAGATCCAAACAGTAACAGTTTTGAGTGAAATATGGGACATAAAACCTCAAGAGATACATTTGGCATTCCTGCAGTGATGTTTTCTCTTATTTATCAGCTGACTTGTTCACTGAGGTAACAGTGATAAGACACTATTGTCCGATATATGTCTACATCTAGTTGAATGTGATTTGTGGGGATGTTTGGCTTCCTGTTTGTCCAGATGTTTCCTTGTAATTTGCAGTTAGGGGAAATACACGTCATGATATCTACGACTATTATTAATATCATGACTTGTTTTCTGTTAGTGGCCGTAGCATAAGCAGGATTATTCCCTCCATGTTGGCAGTGGGTGACAACATGATGTAAAGAAGAAATGATTGTAAACCTTCTATGTATCTCAGTGTAAAAATCATCTGGTTGACATTTTTTCTTCTTCTTCTTTCAAGCAGGAATCCGAGGATGAGGAGGAAGAGGCTGTGTCCACACCTGCCAGCTCGGAGGAAGAATCTGACTAAACAAACACACCTGAACCCGCCACACACAGAAACCAAGGACCAAGCATTTGTACTCTTCATGTTGACAGCACACAAACAGACTGACAAGCAAATCAGCAGGATTTTTTTCTTCATGTTTTGCTTTAAGAGAACATTTTTGCATCCCGTTTCCCGACTCGACTCATTTAGTATTTGATATTTCACCAGGTTTTTCTAGTGACAGCTCAGTGACGTGGTGGTATCCAGAAAACCTAAAGGGTTTTGTTTTTCTATCACCAACATGTGGATAGTTGTAGTTTTGTAGCACTGATGTGGGCGGAGTTATGAGTTAAGTAATTTGGATAAAACAGCTTTTCAGTGTTTCTTTGTTCTTTCCATGTCATGTTTTCAGGATGAAATAAATACATGAATCATTTTTAATAAAATTTCTCACTTTTATGGTTTCTTTTGTGCAGATATTGGCATCATGGTGTTGTAGTTTTAACAATTACTCCAAAGGGAGCAACCCCACTCACAGGGAGATTACGGCATCATGCTTATGTCACTGGATCAGATACTCAGCGAGCGAGACAAGCTTGTCAAATGTTGCTGTTTGACGTAAGTCCAGACAAACTGCATCACCTCTGAGCAACATCTTTCCCCAAATCACACATAGTCTCATCCATGCATGTGATGTCCTTTTGATAACTAATATCACTAATGTAATATCCTTTTGCTTCCTTTCACTGAGCCTCCTGGGAACGCTCCACTTTGAAAACCTCTGCTTCAGAGCAACTGCTAATAAGACTTTTTGTGTTTTGCTCCTTCCAAAGTCTTGACCTCAGCACTGACCCCACTTTTGCTACCTCAAACAGGAAAGCCACACGCAAGAATACGTTTGTACCAGAGTGACCACCATACTCCCTTTTGGGAAACTTTCCACAAGGCCTTTCTCATACGTTTTATGGCAACTTTTCCCCAAATTAAAGTTAGCACTGATCACTATGGGGGTTGCAGCTCCAGTAGATGGTTCAGCTTTCACCAAAAGCTCTTAACCTAGTTACACATAATCGTGAACTAATGTTGTACATCAGGTCCATTTAAACAGGCAGCGCGGTCTGCGAGTGTGTCTTATCAGGGTCGTCAGATGGCGACGCTGGTGAAGGTTGCAGAGACTGGTTTCAACCAGAAGGCTGACGCCTAAGTACATGGTGGTTTGTAAAAGGGCTGCTATATTAGAGTTGAGGAGGGTGGTTTTTAAAAGCCACACTCCCAGATATGCGGTTTACTTCCATTTGGATATTGCTGGTTCTGATGATAAGGTACTCTTTACTGAACTTCCTGCAGCTGTAACCCTGTCACCGGCTGTCCTGACAGTGACCCTTCCTATTATTATCGTTTCTTTTCTAAGTATTATTAGAAACATATCTTGGTGAAATAAATATGTCAAGTGACGGTTTGTCATATAAAAGTGCAACTGCCCCAGGACGTGATGCTCATGTGTCTGAGCTGGTGGGATCTGGGTGTGTTTGCACACTGACATGTTCCCTAATGTAGTGGTCGAAAAGGGAATGAATGTGTTTACATAGATCTGTTCCTGTAGCGTGAAGACGCATTGGTTTCCCCTTTCACAAAAAAATCACATCAAAGAAATCCAATCCGACAATCTCTCTCCCCTCTTTTTGTTCATCTGACACATGGCGCCTCATAACAGGAACCCTTACAGTAATCTTTGAGCTCAACGTTACCGTCTTCTGCGGCGTGAATCTTGTGCTCTTGTCCTGTATCGGGTAACGGTTAATTGACCACAAAACCTAATGGATCCACTTAAGAAATGACAGTCCCGAGGAATGTACATTTAAACACACACGCACACAAACAACACACTGTCATTGCATCATTATCTCAATGCATTATCCATCTATTAGATGTTAGAGGCAATAATGCTGCTCGTGCTCACGAGTGTATTGAGAAGTGCTTGTATCAGATGTCGCTGTCGTCAATTATACCCGTTTGTCATTGGTTGCAATGCATTTAGACAGCAGCCTCTTACAGGGCATGTGAGTACAGAATCAGATTTCTATTGTCCATGCTGATGCATTTCTGCCTTTGACGTACAGAAATGTGACAAAATGAGGTTTAATGGGGAGAAAAACATTTGGTCTCAGACGTTTAAGTTGCAGCACTTTGAAAATCTTTTCATGGATACTTTCAAAAAGCTGTGAAAGCGTCGTAATGAACTTGGTCCTTGAACATTGTTACAGTCAAAGCAGTCTGCAGTATTAAACAGGGAAACCTCCTGATTGCCGGTATGATATGTAGCTTTTAAACACTTTAAGACAGTTCAGGAAAAAACATACAACTCTTTTCCTGAACCAGATCAGATATGATTTAACCCAAAATTTAACAGCAACATTTCTCTCTGGAATCATTTTTAATTCTCATTTGTCTTAGTTTTAATTGTCATAGTCAATTAAGACAAATGACACAAAGGATCCAGCTGTTGTAATAGTAAACTGATGGACTTGTATCTAGTTAAAGTAACATTTTTTATTTGTTTTTTATATAAATCTTAGGACACCTGTGTGACATCCAACCTTGAAAATTGAATATCTTCGAGCAGTTAAATCAATGTTGGACTCATGGACTGTTTTAGTAACTTGCTACTATTTGACAGTTGTGTGAACCTCTGGTTCCCTGAGCAACACATTCACGCTTGCTGGTCAGATTCCCTCCAGAATCCCGGTGTAACACTGTAACACGAATGAAATGTCAGAAATGTGCCTTAACAAATGAAGTGTGTTGATAGGCGTCATGAGCATGTTACATGTGCGTGTCTTAGTTAGTTCTTTAGATAGATAGAATATGAATAAAAAATAAATTGATTGAAAAATGACCAAATATCATGTTATTTACTTATCATAATATTCTCATATTTTATGCCTCATTTATCCACCCTTGACTGTTCTGCAAGCATACTTTTCTAAGAAAGAAAGACATTGAGGAGTTGTGAGGGAGCGACAGAAGAGGCGCTTTCACATCTCACTCATTGAGTAAAGGAAGGGGAGGTCCAGTCTGTGGGGGAGTGGAAGGAGACAGAGAGGTTTAACCATCAAATATGCATCCAAACTGATGAACACAGGCCACACCACAGCGTGGGGAGACCAGTCAGAGTCAGGAGTCAGCTTCTTCATCATTCTAAAGGAAGTCTTCAGATATTTCAGTTCCACGCTTGGCAGAAGGCGCCTGCAGAGACGAGACCACCGACGAGCAGCCATGACCTCCATGGTGTCGAGCTGCGTCACTGACTTCTTCACCTACGAGACCACCAAGTCTGTGGTGGTGAAGAGCTGGACTGTGGGCATCATCAACAGGATCGTACAGTTGCTCATCATCACATATTTTGTGGGGTTAGTGGCGTGAATGTGACTTTTGGTTTGGTTTTTGCATGTTTTGCATGTTCATTGACAAACTTAAAGAACACAGAAATATCCAGATCACTGAATTTCCATTGATTTTAAAGTTTTAAGCAAAATTGTAGAATATTGAATTGTAATTGGAAATCATGCTTGTAAATTTCCCCGTTGTGGGATGAATAATGGTTTATCTTATCTACTCTATGAGCTGAATGAAATTACATTACAGTCATCTGGAACACAAAGCGGCAATAACTTCCTTTTACCCTGTCAACCCAACCAGAGGAGGCGGACGGCCGCCTGCTCTGAGTCGGGTTTTGCTCGAGGTTTCTTTCTGTTGAGTTTTTCCTCATCTCTTCCGACAAGTGCTGCGCATGTGGGAATTGTTGTGCGTCTATAAATATATAAAGAGTGTGGAAAAGTGTCCTGAGATGAACTGTGTTGTGATTTGTTGCCATAGAAGTAAAACTGAATGGAATTATAAGTGTTTCTGTTTTTATAAATACATTTGAATATGAGATTAAGTGGCAGATTTCCAGCAGACGGGATCAGTTTCTGGCTTCCTGTTAATAGTGCTCAGAGACTAATCTTTTTATATGCTTGACCGATACTGAAGTGCTGTTCACTCCTGTTGTGTCCCGCAGCTGGGTCTTCATCCATGAGAAAGCCTACCAGACGACTGACACCGGCATCGAGTCCTCTGTTATGACCAAAGTGAAGGGCTTCGGTTACCACCATAACCATGTGATGGATGTGGCCGACTATGTCTCCCCCCCTCAGGTGTGTGACCCTGATAGAAATCAATTAACAGTCAAATGTTGGACCTCCTGTTGTACTGCCAAACAGTAACACTGGCATATCTAACATAGATTAACTTAGAGATGAAACCGGACAGACTACACACACAATCCTTTTGTTTTCTATAGCAAGCGTGTTTGTTATTCCAATAACATTCAGGAAATGTTCCGCTGTGTTTCAGGGTACAGGTGTGTTCTGCATCATGACCAAAATCATCCTCACCGAGACTCAGTTCCAAGGAACGTGTCCAGATGTGAGGAGATATTCAAATCATGTTTTTGGCTTACCTGTACTTTCTTTTACTTCTTCGTTTTCGTTTCAAAGTCAATAACAAAGTGCGTGTGTGTGTGTGTGTGTGCGCGCACGCGTTCGTGTTCGTGTGTGCGCGTGTTTCAGACCGTGAAGATGTATAGTTGTAAAACAGACGAAGACTGTGTGAAACATGTTGGGGCCATCCTTTCAAATGGTAAGACTTCTTCTTCTTGTATTATTATGGTAGTAGTAAGCGCAGTGTTACCACCTATCGACTTGACCCCCCCCCCCCCCCCACACACACACACACACACACACATACACTGCACAGGCAGGGTGCTCAATGAGTTTCACATGAAGGCAATTCAAGCGACTTTAAGGTGCTCTTGAATATGAACAGATGAATTGTCGGATTCATTAGTGAAATATCTGATTCATCACTATTTCTCTCTTCCTCTTCCTCTCTCTCTGTCTGACTCACCAGGAGTGATAACAGGTGTTTGCCTTATACCCTTCAATGAATCCAAAGGTATGTGTGAGATTGAAGGATGGTGTCCAGCCGAGAACGACGCCGTCAAGATGTAAGATTTACACACATGCACGTACACACAGATATGCTCGTGCGTGACCTGTCGTTTCCCTAACTGAAAGACTCAACTCTCATCCTCCTCCCTCCCGTCTCCGTCAACATCCTCCTTTCAGCAATCCCATGCTGGATGTGAAAAACTTCACAATCTTCATCAAAAACAGCATCCGCTTCCCTCTGTTCGGTGTCACCAGGTAGGTCACACACAGACATTAATACACTAATCACACATGGAAACAGCTGATTGCTTCATAGAAACAAATAGAAGAGTAGCTCCTAGAACTCAACATAACCACAGAAAATATTTCTCCCCCAGAGGAAACTTTCCATCCACAATGACGGCCGATGAGATTAGGAACTGCACCTACCACCCGAAGACAAACCCCTTCTGCCCCATCTTTCGTGTGGGCGATGTGCTGAATTACACTGGGCAGGATCTGAAAACCCTGGCAATGAAGGTGTAAATCCGTCCTATTTATCCTCCTCTCTCCTCATTCCTTCACTCTTTTCCCTTGAATGTAACCGCACAGTGAAGTAACTTCAGCATTAGTACACTTAGTGTCATGAGTGGCACTAGAGGTTTGTATTATACTGAACTAAATAATGTGGTCAGTATACTCATCAGAATCTCAGGACGTTAGTTACACACTATTCTTTCCCGCACTCACAAGTGTAAAACCTCAATGTGAAATACGTCTTTTTCAGGGTGGAGAAATTGGAATAAATATAGAGTGGAAGTGCAACCTGGACACAGACATTGAGAATTGTGTACCCAAATATTCTTTCACCCGACTGGATGCACCTTTTGCAAAAAATGCCATATCCAAGGGCTACAACTTCAGGTACTGTCTCCACACTTTACACTGATTCTACAGTGTTTTGGTCCTTTCACGGTCACGTTTCTTTCTTCTCCTTTGAACGCAGGTTCGCCAAATATTTCAAAACAGCGAATGGGACTGAATTTCGGACTCTCCATAAAGCATACGCAATCCGCTTTGACGTTATGGTCACTGGCAATGTGAGTTGTGAATGAACGTGACAAGCTGAGAAGTTGTGTGCATAAAATAATTGCATTTTATTTTGTTATCAATTTATTATTATGGATTAATTGTTTGACTTGTTTCCCTCCTCACCGTCAGAATGTCTTCCTTTTCTTTCAGGCGGGAAAGTTTGACACAGTCCCGACACTGATCAACCTGGTAGCTGCCTTCACCTCCATTGGTCTGGTAAGGACTTTTAATCAGGCACAGGATGATAAAAAATGTATCAGTCTTGTTGCTGCCAGTGCTCATCGCTCTGCTTTCTGCGTTTGCAGGGTACGGTTCTCTGTGACATTATCCTGCTGAACTTCCTGAAAGGGGCGGAGCAGTACAAAGCCAAGAAATTTGAGGAGGTAATTGTCGTAATTGTTATTTTTAGGCAGTTGAATGCACTTGGACATCTAATAAGTGAACGTAGCAACAAATTTGCTCAAAACATTTAGTTCCAAATGAGCTTGATCACAAGTCTGATCATTTTTGTTTGTCGTTTCTCTGTCCCTCAGGTAACGGAGGCTCAGATCGAAGCGAACCTCACTGAGAGCCCAGGTAGCCAACTGTCACTCACCTTAGGTATGAAGAGCTCCAACGATTCTGGAGCCATTTCCCTCGCTACCACCGACCAACCCGTCTGACAACATCAACACTGAAGAAATGGACAGTCCTCTTTCTATCTCCAGCTTTTTGTCTGGCAAGCGATACATTAAATCTTTTCTCGATGTCAGTACCATGCAGTCAGTTTTAGTTTGGCAAGATTAAGGAATTGGGTAAGGAATTGGTAATTGGGTAATTGCTGCCAGCGTCAGAAGAAAGTAGCTGTGACCGCCTGGAACACACGCAAAGTTCCCCTGAGAATTATTTAAGATAAAAGCTTACTACAGGCCAACTCTTCACCATTTCAGTTAGAGCTTTTTAAACACTACATTCATAAACAAAGAGGGAAATATATAGTAATAAAAATCTGTTATTTTATTGTAAACAGTTGTAATTCACAGAAGTGCGCAGTACAACAATTAGAAACCCCTATAACCTCCTGCTTGTCAGCCAGGGCAATGAAGCTGAATCCATCTTCATTGCCCTCCTCGTCTACGTTAGCTTTGCACAAACAAGCCAGATTTATAAAGAAAAAAAAATGTAATTATTTGCATTTTGAACGGAAGATTCTCCTCATGGTATAAAGATACTTTTAAAAATGGTGTATTGTGTGTGTGTGTGTGTGTGTGTGTGGGGGGGGGGGGGGTCTGTGTTACAGATGTGGTGGAGGTCTGTGAGGGGCTTGAGGTTTACAAATGGGCCACTATCAGCCTACTTATGGTCACTCTTCTGGTTTCAGACTAATGGACTAATGTAATGGATAAAATGTCATTACCATCACCATTTATTCCGTTTATCTTTATCTCTTTTATCTCTGGGTCACTCACACCTACATTTTCATATGGATCAAATATGAATGTGATTGTCTTTGTTTCTCTCTGTAAAAAAAAAAAATCATGCTGTACACTGAATCTTCCTCACTGAATCTTCCTCCTATGATCAGGACACTAATAGATGAGCTTAAAAGCCTCTTTGTGGCTTCACGAGAGACGGAAGCTTTGAAAGGAAGCCACAAAAGAGTTGACAGCATTTAGCCACAAGGTTTGACGTCCTAATTTGATCACACAAATCAATACACTGCATGTAATGGAAATGACAGAATTTGATACCACACTGCGCCATAAAGTACAATAACTGACTGCTGCCTCCGGTCACTTCTAGAAGCAAAGCTGTCCATAGACAGAATATATACAGAGAACTGTACATCAATCAAAGGCCATTCAAATCGTACATACGTGAATGTTTGCAATCATGAAGTAACAGATTATGTCACTTCTTTGGACGATCCCTGATCAAAAGAGTGTATAAATATTAATAGGGATAATTTGTTTCCTAATTTGTTTAGTTGAGGGTGGAGTGTATGGACAATATCTCCAGAACTCTTGTTCAAGATAACAATATGCAGGATGAGAACTGTAAAGGAGCAGCAGTTCACATTTTGTTTTCTAGCCGTTAGGTTTCATTCAAGACAAACGTTTGCTGCCTCACTGCCCATAACGACACGACACATAAGGCATCGCTTTCAAGTGAAGACGTCCTCTATAAACGCTGGTTACAAACCTCCTTTATACATTCAGCATTTACAGACATGAGTTGCATCGGCACGCCTGTGACGTTAGCACGATTAGCCATTGTATGCTAGCCAGCTAATGTTAGCTAGTCGCCTAAAAGATGCCTCAAGACGAAGTTATCAGATAGTACGATGTAAAATCTAAGTATGAGAGGCCGCCCTCCTCCTGTGCTGCTGTACTTTGTTTTCTTTAGCCTGGTTGGGTCGTCAGCGGAGCGGCTGTGCCTGTGAGGTGGTTTGGTTTAGGGTATAAAACCTGCTCTCCATGACCACTCACTCTCTCAATGGGCAGCCCTCCACTACCTAACTGGGCCAACACCTCCTTAGTGTTGCACCTATTGTACCACACAACTTCATACATTAAGACTCATACACCTTACGTTATAGTTAAATAAACAGATGTTCTTGAACCCTTCCATGTCTGTGACTCCCTCGTTTGTTACAAGCAAAGTGAGCCAAGTTGGTAACAAAAGTATCCTTAAACTCTAAAGTTCCTCACTTTTTCTGTCTTAATATGAATTATGCACAAAACAAATAAACAGTTTTCAGATTTATTGAAATCAGCAGTTGTATGTAATATTGTAAAGGGAGATCCACACGCTGTAGTTCTCTATTTTAGTTTGGCATTGTTGTCTTTTGCAGTTGTCTAAAGAAAAATAATATCACTTATGGTGAACAATTCTTTGTTTACAGTGATCTTAGCCCCTGCCTCCAACAATACCCCCACATAGGACAATCACTGCAGATACAGGCCTGGCCAGGAAAACATAAACTGAGGCTGATAATATTCCAAGTCACTATGTGCTCCCTCATAAGTGATGACTGATGAAGAGAATGAGAATAACTTTCATAAAAAAAAATGCTTTCAATTAGGAGACTTGCAGTATTCTCTTGTTCATCCTCCGAGGTTTATTCCCAGAATGTCCAGTGCAGAAATCCTTTTGATGGTTTGCTCCTATCAATATCTAAGTACTTTGTTATATCAATATGAGACTGTGTAGCACACAGAGAACTGGAACTTATTCATTATCTTTCAACCAACGGGGTTATTTTAAAAAATACAGCAGATGCTCATCAGTTATGTAGAGAATGGTGTCAGAGTGAATGTAAGAATATGAGCAAACAACACTGAGGGAACATTGTAAGTCTCCACAGAAGGTGGAGCTCCATCAAAGCATACACTCTTAGAAATAAAGGTGCTAAGTAGAACCATATAAGGTTCTTCGGCTTGTCCTCATAGGAGAACCCTTTTTTGGCTCCATGTAGAACCTTTTATAAAGGTTCCACCTGGAACCCTTCTAAAAGGTTCTACATGGAACCCTTATAAAAAAGGTTCTACCTGGAACCCTTATAAAAGGGTTCTACCAGGAGCCAAAAGGGTTCTTCTATGAGGACAAGCCGAAGAACCTTATATGGTTCTACTTAGTGGTTAGTGGAGAGGTTCTACAAATAACCCACACAAAGAACCCTTTCATATTTCAAGGGTTTTATCTACAACCCTCACAAGGAGTTCCACAGAGAACCCTTTCATATTTCAAGGGTTTTATCTACAACCCACACAAGGAGTTCTCAAAATAACCATAATAATTTCACCAATAACCCTCTTGTCTTCTGAGGGTTCTATGAAGAACCATATTTTACAAATTGGGCAAAATAATTATTGAATCCTTCATATTATATTGTTGTCATTTGCCATGTTGACATTGAACAAACATTCAAACAATTTTAATGAGGCAAATATTTATTTAAAAATTTTGGAACAACAATAATGGATAAGGAGGGGAGCCTCCCTGAGGATAGTCCAACAAAACAACAGAGGCTGTGTAGGTCCCAGGGTAGAACAGGGCAAAAGTCATAGGCATAAGTCCAGTGGGATCAGCAACATGACAGTTAGACACATCAGGCTGCTCTCAGCAGGTGAATTCATGTAATCTCCAGCAATGGTGACCTGGCAGAGAGGGAAGACAGAAAAGACAGTTAGTAGAATCAATCCAAAGTGCACTTAAAGCACCAGATGAAGCAGTTAGCTACCTACAAACAATAGAAATAATGCATGGTCCAATGAGAGCAATCAGAGTACATACTAATGATGACAGGGGGACAGAATCAGATGGAAGTGTGGGAACCCCACAAAGTTTTCCCAACTTAAAAAACCGATTGGTCCAAAATGTGTTAAATAAGGAATTTTCTTTTTTTTAATCAATATGTACTAACAAACATTACTGGGCAGCAGCAGGAATTTGAACATTAACATTGAACATGAAACAAGAAATCCCATGCTGATCACATCTATCCTACTCCCCACACAGTTGTATAGTCTCTTCACTGAAATGGGTACAACACTGTGATCCTTGATCCCCAACACAAATCTTTCAATGAAAATAACTGAGTTTTTCTCAGTTCTTTTGGGTACTGGACAGCAAAAACAAAATAGAGTGACATTAATGCACTCATAGCAAATGATATGTCCATGCTGCTGTCCTCAGTCAAAACCTGTATAGCATCCAGGTGTAGGTTATCCTTTGTGCCTGCAAAGGGTTTCCCTCCTGTATGTTATGGAGTATGAATGCTGGAGGAGGCACATCTGGCTCCTATGCAATAACAAAAAGAGACATATCAGTAAATAAAACAGATGAACATACACAAATGCTCTAAATTTTTACCTTAAATATTTCCCTCTCGTAGACTGAATAGAAAGGATGAGTCCTCTCTGAAAATGGAAGGCAGCAGTAAAATTGCTGCATCCTAATGAGTCCTGAGGAAAGAAAATTATTCTGTAATATTTTCAGTTTTCAGAAATACAGATTGTGGCTTTGTGATAAACATATAGATACCTTGTCTTACTGAATCATCCAGGCAGTCATTGATTGCCCTCTGGCAGCAGTCCTTTAGGTCACACAGTGATGCTCTTTGACAATCTTTGTTCCATTCGATCCAGCTCTGGACCATTTTGCGATCAGCTTCTACAAGGAATTGTTCCTTCATCTCCCACAGAAGCTGTAAGGAGGAATACAAAGTGTTAGCTCAAAATACTTGATGATCATAAATGCAATAATACACATAAAATTAAATATGGTCAATTCAATGCTTGAAGATACCAACTATTTTAGGAAGCTTCAGTGCAGGAAACTTTTCAATGATTCCCTCAGCTTTGGCAGTTGCCAGGAAGGTTTTTTCGGTATGCACGGGTTCGTCTCATTCCCTCCTTTAAAGAT
>CAAKHC010019333.1:23726-38715 GCA_901007825.1 Macroramphosus scolopax | reverse complement strand
GGGGGGGGGGGGGGGGGGGGGGGGGGGGGGGGGGGGGGGGGGGGGGGGGGACTAATTCATCCCTCCAAACATGACGCCCACAGCCAAATAATCCATCGTGTCATGTAATTCAAGCTTAATAATAATACTTCCGTTTAATTATTGAAGATATTTTCACTCAATCTTTACACGAAACAATGCTTAAACCCTGGTGCAGGGAAGCCTTCGGGAGACGGGCCGCTGTCAGAAGCATATTTTCAATCAGTAAAAATTGACATGTTGGGAAATAGTTATTGCGTTGTCGGAACAACTCGAGCTGATCGATAGCACACTCATGTCTTTGCATGGAAACATTTTGTGTGTATCCCTCGGGTCAACCCTTGCAAATCCAGTAAACAGATCCATTTTAAAAATGGATCTGTAATAAAGACATTAAATTAAGTTTTGTTGTTGCCTTGCTATGTATGTGTATGTCTCACCAACACTACCTGGTTATCAGCAAAATAGTGTGCATGAATGATATAATAACAAATGCACTAATGGACTAAAAGGAGTAATTAATGATGGAGCTGGAGACGACTAGATTATCTAGAACAAGCAAGCTCTGAACAATAGATGAACACGTGCACGGCAAAGTACGCCATTGTGACCGGAGTTGGCCCCTCAATTCTCTGTCTGCCTGTGTGACATTAAACATTGAGTCGTCTATACCTCCGCAGACACATACGCAGGTGTGCACACACACACACACACACACACACACACAGGTTTATAAGATCAGAGGCAATGATCTGTTTGATCCTCGGGTTTGATCAGACTCATTTAAATGACGCCCACCCACCAACTCGCTGCCTCAGCGTCAAGCTGCTGGTTCTGATTTTCTTTATAAAGTACAAGGTGTCCTTACAGCTCTCCAGTTGCAGCGTGCAGGTCTGCTTGTCCATGGGATACTTGGTCAGATCCATGTTGCAGGCCACAGTGGTGGTAATCCTAGAAAAGGCGGAAATGAAGCCGTTGTTACAACACATGTTATTTCTGCAGTCTTTCCAATAGCAGAGGCACGTACGCTGAGAAGATTTCGAACAATCAAAAGCACCTTAATGCTTGCTAAGGGTAGTTTGTTTAACTAGTAACCGTGAATGTAGCTTCCAGATATTCTTTAATTGAATCTTTCCTCACGGCAGCTCTACCTTTAGTCACCTCAGTGCTTTCTCATGTATTCCCACCGGCACTTCACTGAAACATTTATCACAGCTGCCATTTTCCTTCAACACCTCACATTTCCCACTTTATCTCGTCCCTTCTCACAGCCCCAATTCCCAGAGGAAGCCGTCCTTCTCCTCGCAATCTTTTTTGGCTTTTATTACTCTCACTAGTCCTGCTCTCTGACTGTTAGCCACTACGCTGCTCGGCGTGTACCCAGTCACAGCAAAGCCGACAAAGTGTGCTTATGGGCTATGGATGCAAAAGGTCCGTGAGGACACACGCACACGCGTTCTGGACAACATACATCAACACATGGAGTTGTACAGAACACGACAATGTCATGCACATGAAACAAAAGCATGAATCAAAAGTCGCACACGATGGCCGTAAAGACAAGCCCGCTGTCAGCTCGCTGCTGTCATCCATGAAGAAGCACTGCAGGCCCTTCCTGATGTTTGCAGGGTATGAAAACATGATTAACTGTGAGGCCAGACTGAGCTGAGCCTGAATACCCAGCCCAATTTACTATAACGAGACACCCACATACATTTCTACCCCCATCATTGTTGCCTAGCCGCCTTTAGAACAGTGAGGATGTCTCCCACGTGACACGTTCCCACTTCCATTCCACTGTGCTGTAGGCAAGAGAAGAATTTAACCACCATCGAGGTCAAGGCACTCCCGGAGTGAGATAAGTCAAATCAGCTTGTGACGTAAAAAAAACAGTAGGACGTAACAATCCCATCATTGCAGGCTTAAAAGAGCTGAACAAAGCGACTAGCTGGATCAGCTGTAACCTCTCAATCTATAAGCTGTCTGATTGGACCAATATTTAATCAAAATGCCAAAGGAATGCTCATTTCAGAGGCTTGCCAAGAGCTTGTCAGATGTTAAGCCCTTGTGCACCGAGCGATGTCTGTTGGAAGGATCCAACAAGGGCTTATGCTTCTGTGATAGCCCACAGCTCTTTGTATCGACGGACCACGTGCTCCTGCACTCATACAATCCAATAACCCAGTAGAAGAATCGACACAACTCCCCGCTTCGCAGTTCTATCATTTAAAAGTTAATCCCTCAGCCAATTTATTTTCTATTCTCGGTTGCTTTTCACTGACTGATGTAGCAGAAAAAACAAACACTAATGTTGATTATCCCACCTCAGCGCATACAGCACAGTCCCGTTGGGGAAGATGCGGATCAGCCTGTTCTCCACGGTGATGTCATGGAGAAAGGACTTCTTGGAGTCGACGATGAAGGTGTCCGGGACCCAAAGGAGCTCCACGAGCCGCCCGTCGAGGCTCAGGCTCTTGTTTCCCTCAAACACCAAACGCTCGTCCGTCCAGCGCTGGCGGAGGAATATGGTGGCTGTGTAGTCCTGCAAAATTGGGGACCAAAGGTCATAGCAGGGCTAATGGACTACTATAACAAGCATGTCTACTGTACAATATGCTGACGAGAACAGCGATGTTTTTGCAAACCATGCCTCTCCAGTGTATTTGTATTTCATGAGTCAGCTCGGGGCTTTTCTGTATTGTTGGATACTGATGGTGTCAGATCTCTTCTGTGCCTGAAGGAATAATAATCCACCACATGGCACGTCAGCAAGTCTGTCCTGGTTCCAGGCTGACAGAACCTATTTTCTTGTATGAGACGCCCACTCTAAAACCCCTGGCGTACCATCATACACTATGTCGCTATATGTCGCTGTGTTTATGACAGTTTGCCGACTGATTCACACTTATTGAATTAGTACCTGCTGGTCTCTGTGGGGAACTACGATAAACGAATAGCAAGGTGTTGTTTAGTCAAACTGGGGTGTGAAGGTGTGATGCTGAGGCGCTGGAGGTGCAAGAGGCAGCACTCAATTCTGGAGGTTGTGGTGGGAGGTGAACAGGTTTTGACCTTGGGTGCTCTGTAGGATGCAGGATATTATAAATATATAATAACCATCATTGCTTTGGGGGGGTGTGGAAGCAGGAGCTGGTCTTGTTGCATCAATGTTCGTGAGCCAGAGCTGCACCAGAGGGCAGAGGATCTACTCATGGACTTAACTATCTCTCCGGAAGGAGCAGGGGCTCAGACCAGAAACTTATATAAGCCGCGGCAATCACATTTTTTCACTCTTACCCACAGCTTGTGAACATAGGTGTTGGACTGTGACCGTTAAATTGGGAGTTTCACCCTCTGGATCATGCGGAAGAAGCGAGCATGTCCTCTTTGCCTACAATAGAGGTGGACACCCAACTTCCTGGTGATATATAGGTGAAGGTGTTCTTTTAAAATGCAGAATGACCAAGTGGCCTTAAACTGCACAGGGTATATTAAAGTAACTACGACACAGAGAGACACGGGTGAACAGAGCGACTGATGACCGTTGAATTACATGCAAAGAAATAACATGAACATGATTGTCGTACCATGTTGATCTCTGAAATGGTGTCAATGCTGGCGATGTCCAAGCTCATCCCGACGGTTACGGGACCATCTGGAAACAAAGAAGAAACATCAGCGTTAAACTGCTGCATGAGTACAATCAGCCGTCCTCACAATTTGCATGTGTGTTTTAATGCTACGTGTGATAGAGTCTTCTCACATAAGAGGTTCCATTAAGGACGCAGGGGGATGTATCTCTCTGTATAGGGTGGTGTAATAAAGCGCTGTGTTCCATAATGAAAGGCTGTTCAAAGACGGCATATTCAGAAACCGCTAAAGACCCCACACCGCTGGCACATCAACAGCTGCAGTGTGTCGAGTGTGAATCTCCTTGAGGGAATTAGTTCTCCCTGATTCACCATCAAAGAGGGCAAACTTTACCGCTCTCCTCCGTTTCATCTTCCCCTTTCTCTTTTTGCTCTCACTTTATCATTCTTCAACTCGTCGAGGGATTAATGAGCCTCTCATGCCGCAGACATGATGTGTCTTTATGTGTAGGTGTGCGGCCGTGCTTGAGCAGCAAACAGCTTTGCGACCATATGGTCGTGTGTTTCTTTACACTTCATACAATCACACATAGTTGACGGCTTTTTTTAAATTGAAGACACTTTGGCTGACTCTCTTGGAAACGTTATTATATTTTAATGTCATTTGAGCACAACATTTCAAGTGAAGGGGCAGTTGGCTTTGAAAACACCCAGGCTGATTGCATTTGGAAAACCTGCCGGCCAACGAGCAAACAGAATTAAGGACGACATCGACAAGCAGGGGGAGCCTGCAACTTAGAATTCACAGCCCGAGTGCGATGACAAAGACTTCTTAAAAATCATCGTTACAGACGAGCGCATGCTGACGGGAGGTTCAAGCATCTCCTGGCGATCGCTCCTCAAGAGTGAGTGAATTATGATAAGTTAAGAAAGTTCTCAGCGTTCGTGCATGTTCAACTTTGTTTTTATTTAGCAGCATCAACCGTCAGTGTGTGTCGAGGTCATGGACGAGTGATGATGCCGACCAGTGTTTAACCTGGTGAAGTCTGCAGAGTTAATACAGATGAAACAACAGGAGAGATGGATTTGCAAGGAGTGACACACCTCAGCCTCTGAAAGTAGACACTATTAATTAATATAAAGGTAAATTAATCGCTTGCTGGAAATTGGAAATCTAAATCACGACTTGTATTATCAGCTTGGATTGTTCAAAACTAGATATAGAACTTATATAACGTGTGCAAGCTTCATGTCAATGCTAATGATTTATCTTCTGATTGTAATATGGGAAAAAAATGTAAAATATAAAATGGATTGATTCCTATTCTAATCATCTCAATCTACAGGATGTATGTCAGTCACCTTATACGACTCAGACGGGACGCTCAGGCACCAGATTGTTATGTGAGCCTCTCGCCTTCTCCGTCAAACACACATTTCCCCTGAGTGCTGTGTTATTTCTAGTGCTGCATGTAGCGGCGGTTTCCTTACTCTCAAAGAAAGGCCTGAGGTACTTGTTGTATCCTTTCATCAGCTTCTGAATGGTGGGAGGCAGAATCTCTCCTTCCTTCACTTCGGCGTTGATCATGGAGATCTCTAACAACCTGAGAAGAAAGAGAGCCAAAGAAAGAGCGAGAGAAAAGGAATAAATCAGAATTGGTTTTCTGTCTCTTTCTCCCCTCCTGCGTTTCACCAGGTGAACTCCTCCTCGCTGCAGCCTCGCTGCGCCGTGTAACCGTGGGCAAGCGATTCGGCTCTGCTGCCGACCCGAACCAACACACGCTGAGCAGAAGAAATGGCTGGAGATTAAACGGCAACTTGGATAAAACAAATTGAAAAAGGAGAGAAAAGAACAAAGAAAGGGTTTCTTTTAATTCTTCGATGACTTTGAATTTCCTTGAATATTTTACATCGACCACGTATCTCTGCGACGCTCCACCCCCTCCGTGCTTTTACAATTACTGGTGGCTCTCAAGCGGTTCTATTTCTCTCTTCCTTAATACGAACCTTAAAGGCACGTCGAAGTGTGGGAAGATGATTATGTTGCTGGCAATTGCAGCAGGAAGAAGATCATGCACCCCCCCCTCCCCCCTCCCCCCTCCCCGGTGGTGTTTGTGTTTGTGTGTAAATCAGGCTCTAAATACAGAACGCCGGCTTTGTAGAGTGAAGGCCCCGGGGCGGGCGTCATGATGTAAGAGGGGCCGAAGGAAGACAGATCAAGCCATGTGCAGAGGCAGAAAACATTCTCCTTACGCTGGCAGCATCAGAGTCCCCTCTGCATGCTGTTATAGTCAGATATGTTTTAAAAAAATATATATAGAGGGGGGACAGATCTGCTCTTCTTATCACACACCAGGAAAACCACAACATTCATGGAGCGATCTTCTGTCTTCACGTCTAATGAAGAGATGAGTGATAGTGTTGTATGTACGGATCGCCTCTCCTCACCTCACCCCTCCGTCAGGAGAACCTTCAGTTGTTCAGTGGTCCTACATTTGTCAGAATTTGGATCTCAAAACGTCTCACAAACACACATTGGTCAGCCAGCAGCCTCTTATTCTGAATTAGAATAAAAGATAGTTGATTCTTGCAGCAAAAAATGACTCTGTCAACCTATAATTACTGAAAACACAGTTAGGAAAGAGGAATTAATTGGTCGTCCGAATGTGATTGAAGTCCCTGGAGATCGTGAAGAATGGGCTGGTGCTCCGAGTCGACACCCCGCACTGACAGAGTGGATCAGCTTACTGGAGGAGGGCCGTAAACAACAACAACAACAACAACTCTCTGGGTATGTATTAGTAACAGCTCGATGTCAGGGCTGCAGTAATATTCCTTCATGGTAATATGCCCAGACTGGCAGGGTCTGTTGTAAATAAAGGCAGCGAGCCTGTCGCCTCTTTTCTTTCCACTCTCATTTTTTACGTCTGCCTGAACCGTCTGAAAGCCAATGATGATAGAGTTTGACTCTCTGTGAAAGACAACACTCCACTTATGGAGGTCCGTCTGATTCCTCCCCAGCTCATCCATCATCATTGCCCGTAATGGTAGAAAGGAGAGAAGGCTTGAATCTCTTCTCCATCAGCTCTCCTCCCTCGCTGCTTTGTTCCTCCTCTGCATCCTCAGAAGTTTTATCGGGATGTGTGTTAGTTAAGTTGCCAAGACGACTGTGGGAGTGTGCGACCATGGAGGTGCTGCAGGGAGGCACTGAACGACCAACGTGGATGAATGAACAAAGGGATACGATGTTAGTAGAATGAGGTGATAGGAACTCTCTGGTTCTCTGTTGGAAGGATCAAAGACTGTAGTCATTCAATCCCCCTGCTGATGAAACCACCACCTGGTCTGAGAGCTGAACCTCTGCAACAGATCCTCTATAATAACGAAAGGCGCAGAAGACGTCTTCCAACGTCAGTGCTCGTTTCACCTGACTGTGTCAAATCAGCTTAGTCAGTGGGGTAACTTCGCTCCCGGCGCTGTTGCTATGCTGCATGAAGTCTCACTCGCATGGCTCGCAGCCTGTTGTTTCAGGAGGCAACCGCCATGGATTGGAAAGCCATGTTAGTGACAGTGGTGACAGCGCAGCGCCTCTGGTGTCCTGCATTATCATTCTCGGTCGGGCCGTGTGACCCTAGTTACTGTCACAAATGCTTTTGCATGTGTGCAGCATGAACGCGTATGAATATGCTTCTGCAGCGACAGAGATTAGGACGAAGGCAAGAAGGCAAATCAAGTTCTGTAGACTCAAGTGGTGAAAGGATAGGTGGTCAACATCTTTGAGGTCTGCAAAACATGCTAGTGCAGCGTGGTCGTGCTGATGATAACCTGGAATGACTTCCTATGACAAAGCACTTACTGACAGCGACAAGGCCGTTAATCATTGATGTTCATCGGTGTTTAATAGTTTGACAGAGCAACTTGAGGAGAACTCATCTACTGTAGGAAGCCCTCGTCGCTCTCACTCGATCCATCTCTGTAAATCCCCAGACTCTCTAACTTTCGGCTGTCTGAACCTTCATCTGCCGACTGGTACACGACCTCAGTTCTTCAACCTGTCAAACAGTCGCTATGCACTCAGCCCTGACGATGAAAAAATGAAAAAGACAGACCCAGAAGGCTCCGTGAATCTCGTACACGGGCTACTAATATTAACAATATCGCTCTTTTAGTTGTCATGTGTGGGACGGCATGCTCTGGAGGAAAAGAGGATATTAAAGGCTCTCACAACGCACACAAACACACTCGCATGCACACACACACAAACGGATATCACTCGTATTTATGAACCGCGGGGTCCTTCCCTCCCCAGATGGAAGCACGGTCTGCGGAGTGCAGATTTCCCCTGAATGTAAACTGACAGACCCGACACACCTGCCCCACCTGCCTGTCAGGAATAACAAGACCACACACTGAATGACCACAACCGAGCGGCGGTGGGCCTTCGCTGTACAAACCGACTCCCGTCTGCAAGTACTAACAAAAACAAATACACATTTCGGTTTAAATTCTTCTTTGTGTTGCAGGCGTGCTTCAGTACTGGCATGGGGGCGACTCTACAGCAGCCTGAACACATACACTTACGTGTTATCTTATATAAGATATATAATTAAACTGAACAGACTGCATGTTTTATTTCTAATTATAAAAGAGGAATAAAGCCAATGTGTGGTAGATTGTAAGTTCAGGCCATCAGCTGACTACACACTCGTTCCTTCCATGCGTTCGATTGGCTCGGCTGATTCTCTTACATGCATTCAGTCGGTAAATGTCATTCAGAGCACCTTATTTAAGCCGCTTTCGTGTGCCTAATCTTCCTGCTTTCTGCCTGCACGCCGTCTTGAAACCCACCTCCGCCTCTGCTTCTCCTTCTCATGCTGTGTCTCACTGAATCAACGACACTTCTTTTGCCATTGTTGCCGCATCTATTCTGTCCCCTATGGAGGTGTCTCTGACGCCGCTCCCCCAGCGTATAGCTTCCGAACGTTGGCACATGAAAGGGCAGGAAAAGCTTCTCTTTTGCACAATTCGCACTAAAAGTCGTGAGAATTCCGACATGCTCAAGATGTCGGCTTATTGGATGTGCAACCACGGAAATGATGCACGTTTTTTTTTTTGGTCAGCTTGTGACTTATTGCATCCTCGGATTGACTTAAGCTCAACTAAAACGTATTAAAGAAAAAGAATCCCAGTCACACCCCTGTATGACTCACAAGGGGATCTCTGGGCAGTGCTGAGTAAATTAAAGATGAAACATTAAAGAAATACAAAAAAAAGGTTTAGCAGATTATCACTTCAACTAGCAGCTGCACCGTTTGCCACAGTCACATGACACCAGCTGTCCTCTGAGAGCTGATCTGTCAAGACACCTGCAAGAGTTACATTATCAGTGCAGACACATGACACAGAGGATCCAAACAACACCTTCTGATATGCCGGTTGGCCGGTCATGAACGACGACCTGTTGGCCTTTTGAACCCGGCGAGAGGGAACGGAGCAGCGGGAAGCGATGAACTGTCCGTCCCTCGTGATCCGATTCTGCTGCCGTATTCCAGCTACTTTGCTTTTCTGCTCCACTACTCTCCTGTCTGTATCTTGTCGTTTTCAGTTTGTTCTTTGGGACTTGTCAGGCTCAGTCGCTTCACTGCACACCGAGGTCAGACCTACGGGCCAAACTATTACACCCACAGTATGACTGCGAGCAGCCCGGCATCCGCAGAGAGGAGAAACCCCCCAAAACACGGAGGTGCTTTATTCGAAGGGTTAAGAAACATTGAGTATAATGAAAAAAGACATGAGAAATGGGAAAGGGATGATTCCATAATAAATCAGTGACTCGTAGATGTTACCGCTGCTTCCTTAAATATTGATCTCCTTTGAGTAGCTTTATGTATTTATTCAATATTCAAAAACAAGTGGGGAGTGAACATGTTAGTAGTTATGTAGAAAGACAGTAATGTGCTAGCGATGATTTATTGAAGCTGTTTCTGATAAACAGACTCAATAGCAGTGTGTGTGTGGGGGGGGCACTCAGTGTGTGTGTGTGTGTGGGGGGGGGTCACTCACATTTACCTCTGACACACTGGCGGGTGAGGATCACAGTGGATCAACACACATCCTGGTGTCCATATTAGGGCTGCAGCTTACGATCACCTTCATCATTGCTTCATCTGTCAATCATTTTTTTAGGATTTATTAGCTATATTGCTCACAAAGTGCTACAAGTTCTGAGTTCTCGGACGTCTTTCCGTTCCGTCCTCTGCAACACAGCTATCACAAGAAAAGTGATCCGATCTATGGAAGAGGAATGAATATGCATCCATTTATTCGTGGGGTTAATCATGCTTTGTTAGCATGATAACTTCTTTTTTCGGAGCGATTCTTTGGAGATTTACTACTTTGTAGTGAGATGCTGATTTGGTCCAACTGCACAACAGAGTGGCAAACAATATATATATATGACATCTGGCGAGCTGCAGAGGTTTCGCCCAAGAGCGACGTCTCCCACCACAGGATGGCCTCTACGCCTCCATACGTTCGGCGGCCTGTAGGCTCTGCTAATGTGCTGTGTTTGATGTCGGATGCTTGGCCGAAGGAATGAGTTCAGACAGAGTAATTCAGGGGTGACAGGGTGACTGGGAATGGAGGACTCCATCCCTGTGGGGGCCATTTCAGATCCTGTTTCCATGACATAACCTTCCCACGGACCTCCCTACCCCCCCTTTACTCTTCTTCCCAATCTCCAATCCACCAGTCCAGGCAGCACTTGCACATTTCACAACAGATTAATGTATTTAACACAACCCCTGCAGAGAGCTGAGTAAAGCTCTCTGTGGAACCCCCCCTTCTCCCTCCGTCCTCCCACTCAGCTACCCTACACTCAAGTCTAACCCACTTCCCACTCGTCTTTCATTGATTCATGTCAGTCGTCGTCCTCCGGGACACGGAGCTGGCCTCTTTTCTGGTGCAGAAATCCCTGCAGCGATTGGCATGACACATCGCCTCGCAGAGGAATTCAACATGTGTGTTCCGTATATACACAGGAAGCAATCCGATTGAATATTCAGCATTCAGGAGCATATATCTGCTGGCAGAGGAGCCCCTCCAGGGATTGGATTCATGCTTTCATTTATTTATTTGTTACACCTTCCCCCTATACTCGTACAATTGTTTCACTACTACGTTTTCATGGGGTTCTGATTTGACACTATACATTCATTAAATTACAATGACTTATTTCCTTTCTTACTCTCTGAATCAATCAATAACAAAAGAATCTTAATCTCACTGCATGTGCATAATGGTTGAATTAGGAGGGTTTTTGTCAGTGGAATAAGGTCATGGATGTATGAGATATCAAACACATGAAGTACAACGTGTACTCGATTGACCTTCAAGGAGAATCAAGCTAATTCATATTCAAATTAAAGCCTTCAGATCAAATGGGAAACTGCAGAAATGGGTTCATTGTCTCCCCATACAGGGCGAAAATGACAATGAAGATGTCTCTTCATGAAGCTTTCAAATACAGGATAGCCTCAGGAATTCCTTTGTGGGGTGTAGCCCTGTCTGAATCAGAGGAGGCATCCATTGTCTTGTGTCAGGCCTCTGGGTAGAGCAGGTAGAACACTCCGCATTAGCTCCGTCCTCAAGGTGCGCTTGGAACGTCGGCTTCACACCGAGATGCATCGCCTGTCAGGTTGCATTAAATGTCTTCTTCTTTTTGCGGAGAATATTAATTTTTTTGCCACTGTGAAATGGGATTTGAGGGATGATGTCGCCGCTGCTCTCATATGCAGAGATTATTCTCTCGCTCACCAGGGACTTCCCGGGCTTCTTCAGACCACTCAGCCACTCCAGGCTCAAGGATGCAAAGGCAGGCAACCAGGCACCACGAGGAAACCTTCATGTTGCAGGCTTTGGCGGTTAAAAGCAGCTGTTT
Source organism: Macroramphosus scolopax (assembly GCA_901007825.1). NCBI lineage: Eukaryota > Metazoa > Chordata > Actinopteri > Syngnathiformes > Centriscidae > Macroramphosus > Macroramphosus scolopax. Next base: position 27,171 of record CAAKHC010019333.1, on the reverse strand, counting down.
CTCCCTCTCATGCTCCCCAGGCAGCTCCATAAGCCCCTCCACAGAAGAGAAAGGAAGAAGTCCCTTCTGTCTTCATAAGCCCACTGAAGTCTGAATCTCATCAGAAATGGGACCGGCGACTTTTTCCAGGCGAAGTTATACTGTAAATACACTTTGTTATAGTACACATTACTGTACATAACAATACAGCTGCTTTGGGTAACACATGCTCACCAACCCTGCTGGGTTCACCTAAATGATGAAATAGCACTTGTTTATTATTTCAGATATATACATAAAAGGATTTTATGTTCTCTGTTGGTTATCGGAGGGTTAGCAGCGTGTGCTTTGTCAATGGAGTTGCTCCCTTTGCAGTATCAGCTCGTGATGCCCTCTTGTACCCACACACCCTTCGGTCAATTGCATCACGAGCCCAGTGAATCACACAGGGATGTATCTGCTGCATAGCTTCACGTGCAGGTTTCTGTATTCAGTGTGTTGCTCCTCGGCTGCTACTTCTTTTATATACAGCTTGCTGCTCTGCCAAAACACTCAAGGAGCTGCTCAAGTATTACCTTAAAGTTGTGCAGGTTCATGTGTGAAAGTCCAACACTGTATCAATATACATGAAACACATCTTAACTACAGAGAAAGTGCAGAAACATATGGCTGTCTAAACAAGTGACGAGTGAAATTCAGTGGAACATCATCGGTCTTCAGCGAGTGATTAAACACAGCGTGTGTGAGACTGCTGCTCGAACAAATCCGGCGTGCTGCGAGGAGCCGGCTTCCTGCCTGATGTTCACAGACACCTCACTTGTGCAGTTAAAACAAGATACCAACCTGAGAGTCGGCCATGAATAATTGATTGATTGTGTGCACAGCCTCCTGCGTGCGCCCTCCTCCAGTGGTCTCTTGGTTGTCATGGAGTCAAGCAGTTCCCTCACTCCTCTCCCCAGTTGTAAAGAAAACGATGCCCAGCGCTGCGAGGTTATGCAATTTTATACTGACTGCAAAAAAACACTGATGCAAAATTTGAATGCCTCTTGGGAAATTGGTTTAACTGGCAAGAAAAAACAACTTCCAGGGGAATACAGTAAACGAGGCTGGAATTAATCACCACATGCTGTTTGGTTACTGGCTGATTTCAAAGGCTGCATTTTATTTGCTTTAATCAAAGACAGAGTCACATTCACAGGACGATCATCATATTTTAACCCAAATAAGGAGAGTCACATTTCCTTAAACCCACATATCTGTTAGTGCTTGGGGAGATTATCATCAGGCAAGTACAGTATGTGCTGGTTGGGATGTCTGTGGTCAGCCTGCATGACATTTCTATCTTTGAAATTGTCACGTCAAGTCATATATTCTATCAATGGCTCAGATAAGAGACTTGGCAGGTCGTATATTGGACCTCAACCAATCACTGCTGGCCATCTTCGACATCTTGCATGATGGTCAGGGCATGTTAAATGTCCTGTCTGTCAATTGATGTTTAAGTAACGACTCATTTAGAGGTTAAAAAAAATCTAAAAACAAATGTTCCACTAAAGTAGAATTGAGGGCAGAATCTGCATTTTAACCACACAGCGAATCCTTTTCCAAGAGATTCTCCATCAAAAGAACAGAATGAAACAATGTTATGGTTGCAGAAGCTGCATGCAATTAGTTCATGCCCCATTCAACAAGTTCCCATCAAAGGAAAACATCAAAGATTCATTTAATACCTCTGTGGATCATCTGTGATAACGTTTTATCCTCTCCATTACACGGCCGTGTCGTTACCCAAGAAAACACTTATTAGTTAGAAGGAAAAATCTGCTGTTTTTAATTGACTTTCCTTTTCGGCACCTGATGGAGGAGAGCAGCAAACCTTTAACATCGCTCTCTAAGTTATATAACTGTATGCTGATGTAACGGTCCTGACAGCGGTGACAACGGTGTCTGAGGCTTCATCCGGATCTTATTAAAAGTCAAACTGTCTGATACATGGCGACAATACGTATTAAGGAATGACGAGGAAAACTACACACAACCCATTGCACTGTAGATTCATCAATGGAATAAAGTGTATATTCCCTAGCTCATCATGCGACTGCTGTTAAGCCGAAACATTAATACAGTAACTATAAGCTGAACGCACCCTTCCTGCACCACCCTGAAGTCTCAAATTAAAGGCTGTCAGAAGAGTGTCGGGCTGCTGATGAAGAACAGCTGGCAGCAGGTTTGTCACGTCCATAAAAAGGCACTTTAAATTGAATCTCCAGGGTTTCCCCGGTCAGTCAAGCAGCTCCTAATTTAGCTTGTGAAACGTTGTAGGGCTGTAACCTTACGGTAGGTGAGGACAGGAGAGCATCTACAGCGCCGTTATAATAAGATCCTAATTAAATCAGTAAAAGGCCACCGACTTACTATCACGTAGATTCATTTCATTAATTCATCCTGACTTTCTTTAGAAAATCAGACGCTCATGGCTGCAAACAGGAATGGAAATATGGTCCAACGCTTCAAAGTCTGGGGTTTGTTTATTACTTTCATCTTTCATCAAACCTGGAGTCTATAACCAAGCATCAAGTGACGGGATGGGAGTCAGATCATGACCTTCATCCAGGTAAATCAGCTGGATGAAGTCCAGTCTCTCTCCTGGAACTGACTTTTAGATTGTGATGCAGGATTATTAATATTCTTATTAGCAGTAAACCATGACAAGGTAACACAAATAGCATGAAATGGCTGCATGAATCCTGTCAAGCTCCTCTGTCGACTGGACGTTTCACAACCTCAACTTAACGGTTGTAAAGTTGTAAATGATGGCGATGAACTCAAACCTAGGCTTGGGCAATATACCGATAATATCGTACAACTCGATATCTAAAGACAATACCGGTATTATAAAAAATACCGCCATTATACTGTATTACAAAAAAATTGATTAAAAAAAATAAAAAAAAAAAATTTAAATTTTTTTTTTTTTTTTACGTATAAACGCCTACATTACTTTTTTCTTCTTACTTTTTTACTATTTCAGATTTATGTTTCATTTTAAACAACTACAATTTGTAATTAATGACGCTGACAGCATTCTATTACGGGGACGAGCGGTCGGAGCGGACCCGCGGTCACGTGACGCTTACAGGAAGGAAGGTAAACAAAACATGACGGCGCGGAGAGAGACGAGTCCCAGCAAACTGGAGTCTAAAAAAAACGGATGGAAATGCTCCTGTTTGGCAGCATTTCGGTTTCCAGCCGAATGAAAAAGGAGAACTAGCTAACCGCGATGTAGTTGTGTGCAAGCTTTGCATGAGAGATGTCAAAGCGAAAGGGGGGAATACAAGTAATTTGAAATGTCACCTGGAGAAGAATCATCCCCGTGAGTTCAACCGGCTCCCGAAGCCCCAAACATCCTCCACATCGAGGATTGGTTCGATTGATAAGTCTACTTTACTTTACAATATTTTGCACT
>CAAKHC010019333.1:0-23706 GCA_901007825.1 Macroramphosus scolopax | reverse complement strand
AGTAAACCATGACAAGGTAACACAAATAGCATGAAATGGCTGAATGAATCCTGTCAAGCTCCTCTGTCGACTGGACGTTTCACAACCTCAACTTAACGGTTGTAAAGTTGTAAATGACGGCGGTGAACTCAAACCTGACATGGAAGTGACAGATGCAGTCCATATAAGGAAAAGCAGGAAGGGACAGTGGACGGGTCAACAAAAGAATTGGCTTTGTAACGCGAGACCTCCACCCATGATTCAAGACTGCTGGTTGACGTTGCAGCGAGAGGATGCTGTTCATTTTCCGTTTTTAACTACAAGTCACAACAGCAATTTAAAAGCCAGGATCTAAACCAGTGTTTCCATGCCGACACCTAACCAGACTACAACCCTAATGGTTGAAACATCCTCTAACATAATGTGTCTTTAATCTGAGGACCAATAAGACGTGAGACCAGACCGCAACGACGTGTCCAATGTTCTTTCATTGTTAAGTGGAAAAGGAGCTTTTCACATCTTCTAATAATCCAAATTATGTCAGTTTGAACGTTCCACACCCTCAGATAAGGATTCAATTACACTGATCCTCTCGAAAACCATCCCAAGAGGTCTGTAAAGTTGTGGACTTGCGGACCGCCAGGATCACGACAGTCAGTTTGCACATGGCTGCTAGCTGTCGGTAAGAGGTTCTGTAGACGAGGGAGATGCAAAGCAAACCCAAAGTACGATCCCTCTCGAGGAAAGCATGAGCTGCTTTATTGAATCTTATTTTACAAAAGGCCTAGATCTTAAAAGCTAATAAAAAGGAAGGGGCAAAATAAGATCTCTAAGTGTTAATTAAAAGGACACTTCAAAGCATTATCGTGGCACCAAGAGTCTTATCCGGCTTTGTAGTCTTGTAATGTGAATTGGACCTTTGAGGTTTGGAGGAGTTTATGCAAAGATACAGCACATACAAGCTGGGTCCTTTACATCCTCCCATTCATTACTAAATCACTTACATCTGAAATATATATGAATACTGAACGGGAGGTTCATACGCTGTGAGTGATACCTCCGGTCGGGACGGACTGCTGACCTTTACGGGTTGTATGTCAGAGATGAAGGATTCCAACATGGCAGTCGGGACAGTGTGGTAACCTTTTAATATCGGAGGTTCGCCACAGACACGTCACCATGTGTGAAGGAGGACGATGCTCAACGACAACCGCTAGATTTATTTCATGTTTCAGGAATTGCATTACTTTGAAAGGGGGATCATCACCGCATGGATAAAAAAAGATACAAAACAGAAACATCCGCTCTGGCTGTGTTGTTATGTCAACAACAAATGCACAAACTGTTGGTCACTAATGACTCATCACATCCCTGGAGAGACGTACGGGCATCTGAGAGACGGACAGGTGGCGGCCCTGAAGGGTTTTCCTTAAATTGCGAACACATGTAAAGGGGAAGTCGTCCTGACCCTGACTTACGGAAGATGATTCGGCTATGCCGGGAGGAAAGGGTGCTCCTGACCTCACCTTCTTGATCAGCCTCCCCCTTGTGCGCATACAAGTGGACTGTACACAACCTCAACTACAGCCTCTACAACAAGATATAACAATAAATGTTAAAGCCAGTTTCAATTCTTCTCTGCAAAGTGTGCGTATTAATGGAAAAGGTGCACTGCTCTCTGGAAGCACCGTATTTAGACTGACAGTGTACTTTGCAGTGGTTTAATAAATAAAGATGTCGGTGATAAAAGGATCACAGGAACAGATGCAGCCGTGCTGTAGCTTGTCAAGCCGCATTCACGAATGATGACTTGGTTGAAGTGTGAGAGTTCAAAGTATGTTCACGCAGATCCTCCACTTCTGAGTGGTAACATCTGTCACATTTGTTATCTGCAGCAGGGGTTGAAATCAACCCCTCATGCCAATTTAAACTCACACACACACACACACACACACAATCACACGCTCTAAAGCGTGTTTTGCTTTACTTCACTTTGGTCTGTGAGCTTCATTGTGCAGAATGAACGTGTTTGACACGAAAGCTGTTTTCTCATTTATCTGCTGAAGGAGTTTAACATGTGTAATTAATAATGAGCAGAATGTTGTGATATCACAACCAGTCTGGAGCCATTCATGGTCCAATAAAGGGAATGCACATGACATCTCTGCATTATTACCTTTGCCGTTTATGCATTATGCAAACGAGTACAAGCATTACCATCATTTTATGGAAAAAGATGTGTACAATTGCAAGTTTATTTCATGTAAATTATTTGTCAACAAGCATTCTGGATAATATGTCTAAGCATGAAAAGGAACTAAAATCAATTGAATCTGCTGTGGTGGAGAAATCCATACATTCTAAAATAAATCAACATCTATTACCACAGCTCACGGTGGAGGTACGAGTGCCACATTAAATGGTTTAATCAGAATTAAAGCCCTGCTGTTCAGAAGGTTGAACGTTAGAGAATAATACGGTTGGGAGAGGAGAGAGAATTCCTTGCTGAGGGAATTATGTCAATAATAAAGGCACCATGACGGACTGCAGGGAACATTGAAATGGCAGAGGAACCCAAGAGACGATGGATAATGTTGCAGACGGGACCCACGATTAAACCTAATGAACGAGGAGAAATCAGTTGTGAGTCGACTTCTCGGCAGAAATATATATATAAATGATAAATGATGGATTTGAATTGGCAGCACAAGGCAATTAATCAGAGCTGTTGTAGTAAGAGAGAAGGCGGATTGTGGGAAATTGAAAAGAATTTCAATTGCCTCATTACGGAACTTTGTAGAAACTAGCTCTGTTTCTTTGAGAAGAAACAGAAACATGTTCTCCGATCAATGAAGTCCTTTTCTGCCTTTTGCAGAAACAAGACGGTTTGACCTACATTATGTTAAATCATGTTCATGGTGCCGACCAAGCTGGCGTTCAACAATACTGAAACACTGCGGCAAGTCATCAGCTGGATTTCTTGCAAGATATTTCGGGATACTGGTAGTTTTGGTGAAATCACTCAACCAGTAGGTGGAAAATATCCACATAGGATTGTGTTTCTATAGCACATAACAAAAGGTGGATGCAGTTTGAAGCCACCTTGTCTTGCAGTAAACCTTTAAATGGACCGTGAGTTCAGCTCTGGGACTCCAGAAGCCTTACTGAAGTCTTATCTTAGTTTCTTTTTCTCCAAGACGTGCACAGTTTAACAAACATCATATACAGTAGACAATAAAATTTGATGTACTTTATGTCCCTAAAGCTCAAATTTCCTTCACAACTGCATACTTGGTCTGCTGTGGCCCGAAGGTTCGAAAAGTCGCCAGTATTCAAAATTAAAATGATTTCCTTCCGCGTGTTCCTTTGAAATGTTCCCGTTTGTGGTGTAATGCTCAAGACAATCCAGTCTAATCTCTCTACTGTCAATCAATAAACATGCTGACACAAAATGGATTTCTCCACCAGTAAGTCATGTCCCTCCATTAAAAGCAAGAGAAGCACAGACTAAGCCTTTAATCTGCCTGTAATAGGCTTCAGTAAAAATTTCATCCGTGCTTTCTGTAAACAGTGCGGCGAAACCATCGGTTTGAATATAGTATTATGGCGCTACTTTGTGTTATTAAGCCTCTATGGCGAGAGATTAAGTGAGAAATCAAGCCTGACTGCTCTGATGTTGCAGCCAGCATTTTGGAAATGTGGCTTTTGCACATGACTTGCGGAGGAATGCCGTTTATTATTGGTCACAAAATGACTCACACAACCTGAGCTAGAATAGGAGAGAATTCATGCAATCAAATAATTGTAAAGTAAGTATGCAAATGCTTTTGTAGCTTACATGGTTTATTCAACTTAAGATGAACCTGTACTGCTGCAGTCTTAGTAATTGTTCATTTCTCAGGTGTTAAGGTGTTTGTTCCTGATATATTTGCCTGTATTACCTCTCGTTTTTGATCTTTTCCCCCTCGTTAATGACGTCTGGCTCTTTTGCAGGGAACACCAGCCCCAATGCGGTCATGTCATAATAAGACCAGTTTGTGAAACAACAAGCTCAGCTGTGATCCTCTTCCCCCTTCAACGTCTTGCTTTGGTCTTTTTGATTGGAGAATAACAATGCTCCGATGCTTCGAGGGCTTTCATTGAGAACCACGGGAAGATGAGAGGAGGAAGACTTTATGTAAGGCTGGTTTTAATGCTTGAGCACTTGCCAGCGTTGCTCCAATGGAACAATAGTAGTGAGTCTTCAACATGAAGCAAGACATCAGTCGTTTCACAGCGTTCCAACAGTTTATGTCCTGGTGGGCCTTTTCAAGTAGATGAATGTCTGACCAAAAAAAAAATGCCTGAGAGTCTGTCTGGGTATGAAGCTTTTATATGTGTGTTTGTGACTCCGGCAGTAAATGAAGAAGCCTGTGAGGCCAGGATATCTGTACAATAGACGGCAGCTCAGAATAAACCTTATCTTTGTCTTATGTACATTTAAACTCCTCACTAAAACATGGCGGTTGGTGTTACTATCTATCACTTTAGACAGATAGCTTATGTTAAATATAAAACAGCCTCAATGTTTTATCAACACTTCCCATGGTACACTCAAACAAAGCAATGAATGTGTATCAATCTGCTTGATGCAAATTCATAAAATGGATTTATTTCTGCTTGACTGGTCAAAGTCTGACGTACGGAGATGCGTTTGGCTTCGACTACTGAAGCAGCCGACCTGCTGCCGCTCATTAATCCCAGAGCTGATTGTGCAAAGACCTGCTGCACCGTACAGAGAATAACTTAAAGTGAGTTATTCATGATGATTTACGGAGACACAGAGGGTTCGCCGTATCTCAAATACGCTAAGGGCATTCTTTGTTTTGAAAATAAACATTAAGAAGAGAAAGCAGGCTTTCCTTCCCGGTAACAGGCAGATGTGCACCAGCACATCCCATCATTCTCACAGTGCAACCTCCGCGGGAATTATAACACCAATTGTATTGTACGCATGTGGTGCTGGATCCAGCCTCATCAGATCAACTCGGCAGCATCATGAATGTGTGCGCTTCCAATGTTCTTTGTTGTGAAGCATGGGGAGATGCATTGATGGTTCACGAGAAAATTATACAACCGGGTGAATTTCCACATTTCGTGTTGTTACAAACTATCTGCCAAGGATTGATTATGTTTCCCTGCCCGTGCAGATTGTTCCTGCAGATCCCAGCTGGTGTGTTTTACCTGCTGTAAGAGGTCTTACCTGCTAATGAGGAGGATGGAGAACATAGTCCCTCCAGATACAAAAAGACCCATGGCTGCAGACGGAGTGGAGAGGGAGGTAATCTGGAAGAAAAGCACACAGAGGACAATAACATGCAAGTTAGAGGGATTCAATTGATGATAGTGTCAGGAAATATGGCAACGTTTTTGATGCATGTCAACACTGATGCGAGATAGAATTCTGCTGACTTCCAAATCGTTTTCCTGCTGCCGTCTTCAAACTAAATCAGATGGCAGACAGCACAGATGGTCCTTGCCCTCCTTCCCATTTTTAATCTTTACAGTTGGCCGTTTCCCAGATGTTTTTTTTTTTTTAACCCAGATGACAGCCGTCACCCAGGTAACAGTCCTCCGAGCGACTTGGTTATCTCTCATGGATCATTGCACAGGAGCTGAAATGTGAATGCAATTCTAAATCACACAGTAGCAAGATACAGTGCTGGGAGGCCTTCAGGGACATCTTAAACAGCATAGTGACGTGTTGTTAATGACTTCTGAAGTCCATGTGAGGCACTAAGCTCCAGACTTGAAAAGTAATAAAAGATATTTCACTTTCCTTTGGAGAGAGTCATCTGAGTTGCCATATCTCCCTGCTACACTCCATCTCTCTCTCTCTCTCTCTCTCTCTCTCTCTCTCTCTCTCTCTCCCTCTCTCTCTCTCTCTCTCTCTCTCTCTCTCTCTCTCTCTCTCTCTCTCTCTCTCTCTCTCTCTCTCTCTCTCTCTCTCTCTCTCTCTCTCTCTCTGTCACTCTGAAGATGAAAGTCGACAGAAAACCTTCAGAGACAAGAACGACTTCAGCAGCGAGACCCACTGCTGTGGACGGCCAGCTGGGCTCGGCATCTATTCAATGCAAAGATGAAAGCAGGCTCGTGGTGTAGGTTTGAAATAAAGTGAGACCTCTTGGTGGTGACGGTATTTCTTTGGCTTTAGCTTTGTTTGGATACATGTGGAACTGTAGGAGGTAGTTCTATGTGTTTATCTCTACTAGGGTGACAATACTACTCAGTATGGAGTTCACACACGTGGATGTAGTGCACATGCACACTCATGGTTGTCTAAATCATTGGTTGTCAAAGTGGGGTTCAGGGACCCTCGGGGGTCGTTCATTTTCACGATAACTCCCTCAATCAGAAACACAATGCCAAACGTCTACTTTGGTTATGGGTGTCAGTAAAAGTCTTGTTGGGGGGGTCTGCGGTCTAATATATGTCAGTTTAGGGAACCTTGATGGCAAAAGCTCTGACAACCGCAGGTCTCAGTAGTTGAAGCTGCTCAAGACAGCTGCAACTTTGACCATAATTGTAGTAAACATGTGTCTTGTGCTGCCACATTCATCACAGACGTCTGTAATCAATCATGACGGCTCCCGACAGAACTGAAGGAATGTTTAACTCATTCAGCTGCCTTGCCTCCCGGCGTACACGCTGCTTCAACCAAGCGTACTCTTTTAATCTTGTGTATGCCGGGAAAACCGCTAGGAATTAATATAAATCCATACAATATATCATAAGACCACATAATTGTACTAGGATCTGATATATTTATATAACCAGCTTGTTTTATCTTCACTTCCACTTTGATTGTTTTACATCGAGTCGACTTTTAATACTTTAATGCAGCTGTGCACAGCGTGGATTAACATTTTCTTATATAATAGTATTTATATACGCAGCAGTTTTACAATATTTAACTTATTATTTGCATAGGCACATAATTCCCCTTTTAAAAAAGCAGAGAAGACTGTTTTTATCTAGAAATAACAACTAAATATAAGAGGATTTGTATTTTTTAATTATTGGAGTCCCTCAGAGTTTCATGATTATGTTAATTACATTGGTTTTAAGTTAAAGGTTAATCGTTGTTTATTATATTCTAAACTCCTGTGACTGTAAAGAGCTTCATATAAAAAGTTCAATGGGATTATGAATGTTACAATGTGTGTAGTGAAAGAAGAACACAAGGGGTTTATGCCTAATTTCATTATTCCTGAACAGTTGATTCAATACTACATAATTGCTCCGTCAGTAATTGTTCTTGTGCATCCTCACTCAGTTATTAGTTGTGTCATTAAAAACGCTTTTAACCTCTTTTCTTCTCATTAGTACATCACAAATATTAGCTCCATTAATTGACTTCATGTTTTCCCTGCTGAGCTCTTAGCATTAAAAACAAGTTTATATCCATGGTGGATCTGTGACGCTGTAACATATAAACTGTAAATACTGTATGTAGAATGTGTAGTTTTTTGGCTAACTGATAGCAGCATGCTAACGTACAACAACAATCTTACATGTATGCTGATCTTGAAACAGGTTTAAGACTTTTTATAATCACCAGTTTTGATGCAACTTAAGGTGAGACTAGTAAAGATAAGGGATCACCAACGATCCCTCCTATTAGACCAAGTTGGAGTACCGACCATGAACCACGGCGCCAGGATGGATTAAAGTACAGGAGGAAGCAGCTCTATAGAACAAAGTATATGGTCGTCTAGTAAAGTAGGATAATGAATTTCACCATTCATTTTAACTGAAAAAGAAACGTGGTCAGACATCATACTACCACTACCACAGAGGACTGAACCGATGGCTGGATGTGTATTTGCAACTGTTAGTCCACCACTTTAGACTCGTCGAGCTCAGTGAAGGAAGTAAAGATCCAAATATAAAAGGGTTGCTTTAATACCCTTTAAGGTCCTGCTCGACCGTTTGGTAGACCACACTTTAAGTCACGATATCTCAAAAACTGTGGGGTCTGATTTAAAAAAAACAATTGATTGTTGTTAATATTATCCTCAGTGAATAAAAAAAAAAAGGAAACATTTTTCCTTTGCTTTTTTCTTGGTGCGGACCTCAAAGGGTTAAAGTGTTGTGTTACCAAATGGTCGAGCAGGACCTTAAAGGGTTAAGCCTAATCCACTGGTGGAGCTTGGGGAGAGGAAAAAACACGGATCTCTGTAATAGTTTGATACAAAGTAAATTCAAATTATTGTAATTACAAATTCCAATGGGGGTTTAATACTTCAGTTGCATGTTTTAATGCTTCAGTCAGCAATATTTAATTCTCTCACCATGCTAAGAAGAGAGTTTTGAAACGAGAAAAGCAAAGCGGCGGCTGCAGTGAGATGATATGATATGTACAGTAGGCCGTGTGGAACGTGGAACTCTAAAACTACAGCAGTGCTTCGTGGAGTGGAAAGGACCTTGGGAAGAACCATTTGCATGCTTCAGTGCTGAGACGACAGCAGCACCCATCACATATCGATCCAAATTAGATTATACCAGATTGTATTGCAAAAACCGAACGTGATGAAATATTTAAATGAACCGATTTCGTGTTATAGATCTGTAACTAGTTAACGATAGAAAAGACCGACGCTGCCCAGACATCTCATGTAACATCATTATTGATAAACTATACACATCTAATACATTATCTCTTTGACAGAACTTGCAGATTGCTCGACATCTGTGCATTTTTAATTATCAGCTCATCTATAATTTGCCGTCCTGTCTGTCCCTCCTCAAGGAGCCTCCCTCTGATCCCGAGGTGTCTTCAAAGCTTGCGTCTTATTTCAGATATGTCACTAATATTCAGTACCCCACATTAGACAGGGCTCCGTCTAATACAGTTACCTCTGCTCTTCATCCCACGTGCGTCTGTAAAATCTGGCCTAGCCTCCACATCAGATCCACTGATCACCCTGATGAAGGACACTCCATTGTGGAAGAGTCATCCAAAGTGATGCTCGTCTTACTCCTGGCAATGTGATGTAAAGCTGACTTGAAAAGGGCAACGACAAAATATAAAAATATATGTCAGTCAGAACTGAGTCACTTCACTTATTGCTCCGTGTTTTCCCTCCTTTGTTGCTTTTCGAGGTTCTTATTCTTGGCATGAATGAGTCACAATAGCATCTCAACCTTTATGGCCTCATCGCTGCTAGTCCATATTCACCATCGCCCCCTCCCCCCCTGTAGTCTCATCTCTAGCCTTCGTGGCCTTGACTAACTGAATGATGACGGTGGTCTGTGTTGTCATTCGGACTTTGAACAAAGCCTTTCCAACGTCATCGCAAAACTGAATGTTTAATAGAACCAACTTGACATGTTTACTCACTTACATGTGACTTTTACGGACGATTCCGCCAAACTGAAGGTGATTGCAAAGATGTGCAGTCACATTTCACATTCTACAGTATAAAGTTGGAGCCAGAGTCGTAATCAGTGGTCACACGTAACAGAACGTGGCCTAGTTTCATGGGCTCCATAATGTGAAGTCTGTGTCGTTATCACACCTCATCTATGTCAGACAGTCCACTTCCTGGACGGCGGCGTTGGCGCGGCAGCCAGAGCCAATTTTCTCTTCGCTCTTTCCAGAACATGTTAAGGAGGTTTTTATATTGTGATTCTAACTTTGATTACCAGAGCATCAATCCAACGCCCTCTTTTTCCCCAAACGAAGATCTGCATCCTTCCTTTATGTCCCTTTAGAGATTGCATAAGTACAGTGCAGCAAAAGAAGCTGTGAAAGAATCACTAATGTGAAAGTGATGGAAAAGAGAATTCTACAGTGAGCTAAAATAGAGATATCTATTCAAAGTGATGTTACCATGGTGGAGTCTTATATCTGAAAGTGACTCGACTCGATTGACTTCTCAGCTCACATACATACAGAGTCTCACTATCTTCCTTACTCCTGCTCTTTATCTCTGTGAAGCTTGTGAAGGCAGCGTCTCACAGGAACCCTGAGGACTTCATGTAGGTCGAGCCCTCACCTGTTTCATCTACCGCTGTAGACATGTGGATTGATGCTCTGAGTGAGGTCCATGTCTCATCGCCTCATCAACAAGTCTCTTGTGTCACTGCGTTAATAGAGGGATGAGTTAGCATCGTTGCTGATCTCGTGCATGGAGGAGAAATCAATTAGTTTATATGTGATTGGTCATTTTGTGAGTTAAAATAAGCAGAATAACTGTTGTCTGCTGCAAATGGGAACTACTGATTCTCTTATAAAAATGCAGCAGTTTCTGAATGAATGCTGTCGCCACAGCGAGTAAGTACAACGTGATGAAACCCTCATCAGCTACCCGTGGACCAACAAAAGTAATATGCAAATGAGACAAACTACTTAACGATTTCAGCTCAATTAAAACAGTAGATGTGATATCAGACAGCAGGAGGCTGGACGGAGATGGAACACTGAAGCAGCATCTTTCTATGAGCTCTAACTTCCTCAGTGAAGACTGGCTTTAATTAAAGTACGACTGTGTGCATGTTGATGTTCTCAGATGACGTTGCCGCCCCAAAAACAGTGATTTGTCAGCAGGTTGTCTGACTTGTACTGTCCTGAGTTAGGAAGTTGGCCGTGTATCGTAGCTGTAAAGACCATCACTTTTAAAGACGTCATTAAAAATGGAGGAAAGGGGAAATATTGAGATGGTTATCACTCACAACTATTAACGATTGAAAACTCCTTCATAATCCACTGAAACATTATAGCATGTGACTCTCTGAGAGCCTCTTGTTCCTCAGCACCATAACTCCGGGGTTTTGGCTACGTTTCTTCCACACGTACTCGTCGAAAAAAACAGAGCCCCGACGGAGGCCGTGTGATCTGAAGAAGCATCTGGACATTGTGACAGCTTGGGAGCGGACAATAAGATCTATGCCAGATTGTATTACCTATGACAGATGACACTGTGCTACTGAGGCAGGGTGAGGTCCCATTAGACCAAATGGCCCCTCCTGCCATGATGCACCTGCACTGCAAAAAAAAAAAAGAAATGGGAGTCTAAAATATTGCTTTGAATCCGAGGTCAGGTCAGAAGGTCCCACCTGACGCAGCACATGTGCTCCAGAAAAAGTGCATCAAAAGGCAGAGATGAATCGCCAGCAGCCCGTTCCTGTGACATGGGCCAATGCTCCTATTTAGCTTGCTTGACCACAGAAAACAGTCAATAGGCAGGTAATGCGACAGAGAGCGAGAGAGGCGAACGCGATCAATACAGAGGGAGAAAACTGAAAGAGAGTGGTCTCAATACATTGACTTTGTTTAAGACTGCGGCCTGAAACCATCTGAGACGGGAGGGAAAACACCACTCCCAGCTCTGGAGTTCTGCTGATAACAGAGAGCCTCCCCATCATTATCTCTACACAACTCTACTTATGTAAATCTCATCTCTCTCCCCTCCAGTGCATTTTTAGGATGGCTGGCCCGCATTATGAGAGCTAAATCTGAAATGCAGCTGGCAGTTTATACCCAATGAGTGAACCAAATCTGAACCAATTAAGTACGCCTCGCAATCTGTGCTTGTTCCACTGATTACTGGTATTATCACTGTAGTAAATATAGTTTGAGAAAAATTAGCCAAGGACTCATTGGAACTTGCCAGGCATGCTGCAGCGTTAGCGTGATGTTCATTACAGTTTTCTACCGCTGTGGGATCATTGCTGTGAGCACTTGTCTGTTGAGTTGACAGCTTAATGTTTGTAGAGCTGCTGTGTCCAGATAGGCAAAAGTCATCATTGATAAGAACTATCTGACATACACGGTTGGAATAAATGTAGTTGAGGTAAAACTTTCCATTGATACATCTCAGTGCTTCTAAAGTCCCAGCAGACTGTGCACTGTCCACTGAGTTAATGTATGACCTTCACCTTTACGACTCTTTCATAACTGCCATCCTAAAAGAACACCCATGTGCCCAATTAAAGGCTGCAGTTTGCTTTATGCGCCTTAGTTGGAATATTTCATTGTTCCTCCGAATAAAAACTGACCACAATATTCAAACATCTCATCTCAGGGGAAAATCAATCAATGATCAAGAGGCTTGCATGCTTGAGCAAAAACTTGTTCACCTCCTAACCCTCATTCGTACGGCCATCCACTGGATGCACTGGTGCACCAGCAGCTTGCACAGGCAGAATTAATTGAACTCTACAGTTTAGGATGCAGACGGACACAGACAGGCAGCGCGTCAGGACGCAGACATGCAAGGAATTTGTCTGAAAAGCAAAAAATGATATTAGCCTGAAATTGCTGATTATTCCAAGAGCATTATTTACAGGATTTATGATTTTGGATTTTTTTTTTATAGGTACGTAGATCAATTCATACTTCAAAGTTCAGCCTGCGTTAAGGCACGCGCTGTGCTCTGTTCAAAAAGCGCACGACAAGAGAAGAACCCGCGTGGAAGAAACAACATAAACGTGCCATCATCCTTTTTAATAAATGCCATCCCCAGTACAGAAAGTTTAAAGACGAACTTTACCTGAAACTGCCGATCGCGATGAGATGAGAACGTCACATATCTCAGCGCATCCTGGAAATACGAGTCCGTAATGTTACGTGTTTTCCCTCAGCAGCTCGCTGTTCTTGCAACTGAGACTGGCATCCAGTCCTGTCAAAGACAGCACCTGCTGATCCGCGCACACATATGCCCGCACAAACAACTGGTTGTGCTCTCTCAGCGGATTGCCATGAACCACTATGGGCTGGACGCGCTGCTGCGCAATGACGCACGCCATGGACTCGCAGCTGATTTGGAGTCTCCAAAGCTGCAGGAGATAAATGCCCAGAATATCTGTCATGGCGACGACTGCTCTGCCTGTCATTACCGTGCATGGTTGACAGTTTTCCCAAAACCATGGAGACGTTTCTGTCTTTTCTCACATGAGACATTTGCCTCAGGTGGTATTTAGTATATTTGTTTCAAAGCCTCTCCAGAGATAAACATAATGTTGATAGATAGATGTAATGTGGGGCACTGTGTTTTCGGTTCTTGAAGAAATCAAGTGACAATAATCATGTCAGTGCATATTTAACACTTCACAGCATCACTTAGAGCTGTTGTACTTTTTAATTAGCTTCACTGACAATGTGTCGCTCTAAGAAATCAGCAGGGGAGTCTCAGGTGCTACAAGTCGGGATGTAGACCTTCTTGCCAAGGTGTTGAGCCCTGATCGATGGAGCTGGAAAACCCTCCATATAACCTCACTCCTTCGCCAGTGTCTGTGTGTACAACACTGTATTTATCCAAAACGCCCAAAGGGAAATGAACGGCGGTCACTCAGGCGGCAACTGATTCAAACTTAGCGCACATGTGTGCCATAACTGTTAGGGCTCAGTTGCTGCATGGTAGGGAAGTCCGATGGTGGTGTGTACACTGACTGCCGTTCATGTGGGTGAGTGTTCAAGCCTCTTTTGTTGGCAAACAGCCATTCAGCTGAATAATGCTCAGAAGCAAGATAGTGAATCTCCTCCACACACGGAGCGTCCACCTCCAGGGAGGCTGCTCCGTCGTTGACCCTCACCTCGGACTAATCTATTGACCAGGGAAGAACGGGGAAGATCATTAAAGCAGAATTGTACCCTACGTACGGTTTGGAGTATAGGGCACACGAGACAACGAGTGTGAGGAGGCATTTTGTTAGTTGATCTGAAGAAGGGAACATTAGTGTAAATTAAAGAATTCAACAGTAATGTGGTCTTCAAATATATTTCTGATCCGCTAACTTTCGAAAACTTGAGAATTTGATTGTGAGAAAAACTGACATTTAAGTGATGTCACTCACATCTGAGCATCTCTTTATTCGTTTCGCACTTACAGTTGCCAAGGGCAGCACAAAAAACTAAAGGTCAAAGCGGTGCTCCCTGGCAGCACTTACTCCATGTGACATCCTTGGTTTGACGTTTGCTCAACACTTTACTTCTTATTATGTTTGTCATTTTTGTATTTTGGGTTTTGAAAATATGTTTTTTCTTTATATTCACTGTTATGGTATTAATTAATTATATATTATGGGAAAAATATATCGGCACGTTCATCACTTAGATGTGGATGCGTCAGGGCAAGATGGTTGGGGTTAAAATACACACTCTAATCTTAGTCGCACATCCGCTACTCAAAGTGTGTCAAGGCTTTACATTGGAGTTAATGAGTTAATTAAAGCAGCCAGCAGTGCATGAATGAGACTGTATAAAAGGAGTGGACACAGCCGGTTTGATATCACCCAATGGTTTGGGGTGTGCTGTAACGAAGCGTCAGTTTATTGGCTTTCTGGTAACGGGAAGTGACCATATTTGGATGAGAGGGTTGAGCTGTGGTAGAGCCTCTCCTGATCCTGCCCTCTGTGGTAGCAACTCGTCCGTCTCAAAGTAGCCACGCCCTAAAGCATACCCTACTTTATCAGCTATTTAACGCTGAATGAGTAATTAGCATCATGTTTTATGGAAGAAGGCACATGTTCACTCAGCCAATAAATCAAGCTGGAATAACTGTCATTATCTCTTTACAACCAATGGAGTCGCCCCCTGCTGGCCAATAGAAGTAATTCAGGTTTAAGGCACCTCTGCATCGGCTTCACTGTTCTGAGCCTTAATGTATGTCCAACAACAGTTTTTTTTCAGCATTTGTTTTCATACTGTGCAGAAAAACTCAAGTGTCACCTGCCAGGTCCTGCTGTCCTTGTATTATGTCACTGGCCCAATATCTTCTGAATATCCTTGAAGTTCAACAGGGACTCACCCTCTAATCCTTTATTCATGAGAGCAAGGGACAAGTCACCAGACGAGGTCAGTAACTCGAAGGCCACCCAGCTCTCAACCTCTTCCTCCAACAAGCCCACATTTGATGAATCCCCTCCTCATATCCTTCCCTGTCACATTTGAATTCAGCTGGGATATGTCACCACGTCCACCTGAGTCCTCATTCATCTGCCGCTGCTTTCAACAAACCATTTTCCCCCAGGTTGTATGGGCATGTGCATGTTTTATGCATGCTTTATGTGCACTGGGTTCCATCACTTAGACCCGGGTCACCGTGAGGAGACCAGATTAAAGGCGGAGGAAATCTAACCTTTCATCCATTTGTCCAGTGATCTCTTGTTAGGATGAAGTGTGTGGAACATCATTCATGTTCAATTAATACGTCTCCAATAGTGGAGTGAAGTTAGTGAGGGTTCGAGTCATCACCCAAGCATTGAAGAGTGCCCCGGACTTGTCCAATCATTGAACCTGCGGCCACAGTGCCAACGGGGCTTGCTGTGATATTAGCATGACCATGCATTATGCAACATTTCAGCTACGCCAATCTATGTGTTAAAACAATTCATCTATTTAGAAAAGGTTCAATTCAGTTGGAAGGTGACCTTGCCTTCCTCATCTGGGAGATGGATTTCTGTGCACAGCCTCAGAAATCACTTATCCACAATTTATTGCCCGGCGACAAGAGCATGGGCTTCGCGGAGCCAGTTTAATGTCCCCAAACGATCACATGAATCTCGTGCCCTTGACTCGGAAATGTGACAATCTTTATCCTTATGGCAACAATTTCTGCGCGATTAAAGCATCATTATTTCTGAAAGGACAAACGTTTGGATTATTTGGATTAATAATATGGAATAATCTGATGGACTATTATTTGTCCATTCCAGTGTGAAAAAGGGCTACAACTGCTGTCAGAATTATAATCCCATACAAGGGAAAAGGGCTCAATCCACACAACGTGTAGTATTTTGAGAAGTGCTGCAATATTGATCCGTTTTAATGGACCACAGCTCTCCTCATTAAGCCGTCAGTCACACCTGCTGGAGTTAATGTCAGGCTGGAGAGAGTAAAAACACATGGTTAGACTTGAACTATGTCCAATTGGTTATATACCAGCTGTCAGCTTTGTGCTGTGGAAACTAGACAAAAAATAAATATCGACTAGAAACATGCAGATATTGCCCACACATGATGCCACTAATTGGTCCTGATGCTGTGTCATCCGTCTATGAATGTATGCAGCAGCTTGGCACCATGTTTGGCATCAACAACACGAGTGCCAACAGTGTGAATGGGAACATGGACCTGGCAGCATCATAAAGCTCTTTAATTACCGTCAGGGTAAAGAGGTGAAATATAGATGCAGCATTTAATTCTGTAGACTCTATTGATCCCTCAAAGGGAGATTCCTCTGTGCATTTGACACATTCTGTAGGTGAACATGCAGAGACACAAGTGAAGACCCACTGCCTCTTTAAGCAGCCTGGGATAGAGGCCCTGCTTAAAGGCACTGCAGCTGTGAATGTTGAGGGAGGGGAACCACTGTTGATACACTAACCCACGTCTGAATCTTTACCTGCTGGTCCTGGGGATTGAACTTTTGGTAAAGAGCTCGCTTCTTTAACAATTGGGCCCCAATTACTTTGAGAGAACGTTAATGTAATCCTTGAAATGCAATAAGATCATAATCAGTCAAATGTCTTACAGACACTTTGCAGGACGATTATTAATTGTCATTACGAAGTGGCTTTCGAGGGCTTGAAAAGTCTCATGATATCGCTGTGCCATTATGTCTGGCTTCACAGGAGCTCCTGTGCACCCTCATTAGACAGATGCTGTTGCCAGAGGGGGCCGCAGTATCTGGGGTAAACAGTTCATAGCATCCTTGCTTCCCTTTTCGCGGAAAACAGATGTCAGTTGGAGCCAGACTGCCGTGTCATTCCACCTGAGGTTTCTTTTTTTTTAATTTTTTCCGGTGCGTTCATACAAAAATTGCTTTTGTGTTCAGTATTTCCTGACACTGTTGCTGTGACAGCATGTGTGTTTGTCGCCAAACAGTCTCGCTAGGTTAATGAATGCCTCAAAACAAGGATGTTGCAATGATGTGAAAGAGAAGAAAGTAATTATGGAGATAAGAGATTGTGTCAGTTTTGAGCTCCATAAACATGCCACATATTTCGTAGCTAGAGGGGTTCTTGGGTAACTGAATGTACGTACGTGTACACGTTTAACTTCTTGTGGAGAAAACAACACAGAAGTCAGAGATCATTTTTATAAAGTTGCTGTGGAGCAGGGAGCAGCACGCCGGGCGTAATCGCTACCCACAACCCATTTTTGTTTCTCCCCTTCTCATTCCCCCCATCTCCTGTGACATCCTTCATCTCTCACTCCCCCTTTGTCAATATTCTCCCTCTTCAATCCCTCGCAAATACAAACATCTATCTTCGTCTGCTTCGCTTCCGTGCTCTTTCTTTGTTTTCACTCACATCTGCCCACACATACCCGGGAAAGCTTGGCATTTCTTACTGGGCAGACAGAGAATCCGTCATATTTAGACTGGCAGGCAACAATATGAGGATTTGATACTGATATAGGAACATGTCCATGTAAACAACAGTGTTTTATGTCTCAATAATAACATCTATCTTACTAAAATAGCCTTGTCAGTGTCAATGCTTGTGCATTTGATGGACTGGATTTCACCTTCAATCCTAAATCATTGGACAGATTAGCTCACATCAATGAAGTATTATGGTTTGGAAACTTTTTTGATTCCACTGGATTCCACGAGAGACCCTGCAACATTCCTCCCACTGTTTGTTGTCTTTGCTACATGTTCCCCCCATGTTCACGGAGGGGAAAGTAATCCTCAAGTATCATAGCTTCCAATCCCTTTCATTCCTTTTGAGGATCCCGGTGTTTGCCAGGCTCTCGTCTCTGGTGCTCACAGTGGTTACGAATGCACTGAAAAGACACGAAGCTCCATCATCACCCGTGTTTCAATGTGTTGTGCTCAGATTTCAAAGCTTACAGCACACAATAGCAAGCTTTCTTCACATCAATTCACAGTTAAAACCATTCGTATGCAGCAGTAACAGCTCTGACGAATTTGAAGAGATTTGTGTTCTCAGGTGCCAAAAAGAAATTTTAATGGAATCAAATTCTGCGGAGATCCTTTAAACATGTTCACTGAAAAATCCTGTAAATCATAATGAGATTTGATTCTAAAATACAAATCTCTCACTGCATCATCATTTCAGTGGAGTTGTATTATTAGAAAGCACGAGATGCATCGTGTCCAATAAATTATCTGCTCAAAAAGTACGAGCCTGATGATTGTTATTGCTAAGACGAGTGTATCTTATCTGATATTTAAATGTGTTTAGCAGACAAAAGGGCCACTCTCATATGTTTACTGCAGAAACTAACCCTAAGGAAGTTTGGTATTTCATCAGCCACACAAAACAGAGTTATTGATTGATATCAGTCTGACATTCCATATATGTCTGTACTTTTGACTGAACATCCTTCAACCTTTGTGAAAGAATTAAAGGATGACCAGAAAAACTTTTTAAGAACCTGAAGCAAGCCTACATCTAGCTCTTTGACACATAAATATTTTACACCCTATGTAATCAGCTCCTATGCTGCTATTTACTGGAACATCATAATGAAATTATGCTTGTTTTGTTACATAAATAGAGTATTCAAACACTTATCTACTGAGGCAAATGTACGATTTTAGTTATAGGTCCATGCGGAGCACATGTTGTTTCCATGGTAACAGTCTGAATATATTGCACGTTCATGTTTGCAGGGAAATTGATGAATTGAGTATAACCATGCTTTCATTAAAACGACACATCCCAGCCATCGCCTTAAACAGACGGCAGCTTATAAATGAAAATGCCGTGACATTACCAGAGCAAATCACTCTGAAATCCGGCTGTTCTTTCAGCATCTTTGCATCAGCCCATCTGCCGCTATCTCCACCTCACAGACTCAGTAACTAAATAATCTTTAGGTTTCTTTCCAAGGTGTCAATAGAACATGTACTTATATTGACCCTCAATATAAGGGAGCTTTCAGTAAATAAATAATAAGCTGCGTGCAACAACTAAAATACTAGAAGTGCACCCGGGCAGCACAGACCTCCACCGAGGCCAAAAGCCAACCTTACTTTTATAAGATATACAAAATGCATTGACTATTTCTCGCCTCAAATATTTTCAGAAACATGTCTAACATGTTCAAGCTAGTTTTTGTGTAACCCTGTTGGCACAGAGTGTCGACCTGCCAACAACGGTAATGTGAAAATAATGCAGTTCTTGTGAAACGGTTTTGCCCCACAATGTGATGGTTTCCTTTCTTGGCCGATGTTATTCCCCTCCTACGAGTTTGGTGAAAAATCTGCCAGGTAGTTTTTGCATAATCCTGCTACCAGATAGACATAAAATCCTTTGTGGAGGTAATACAAGCCTAAAATACTTTACATACTGTTGTCCTATATGTAAAGTAGGACAACATTTCAAACCCCAAAGTTAATATTCTTTCTCACAACAAAAGCATTGAGGCGCAGCTTGTTCTGGTCTTAAGTGTAAATAACTCTATTCTATTCAAAGTTGCAGCTGAATATAATCCTCGGATTCAGAGCTTCTGTAAATATTTTAGTTCTTTCGCTGCTAGTTGGTACAGAAGACTCGGTTGCATTATTAATCTCCTACGAAAATGTTAATAACCCTGGGGGGGTATCTGGTACAGGGTTTGTCACAGGCACAGATGTGAGACTGTGGTTGCTGAGATAAACAGTGAGACAGAAGCGGGCTAAAGGGTCAGTCACACACATCAGTTACAACATGTATCACAAACTGAAAAGACATTACTAGAGTGTTTGGGAATTCCAACACCAAAAGGTCAGATTGGGTCGGAATTATAATAAGCTGCCACACAATATATTATTAACTTGGTGCAGCAGCGTGTCTGCAGAGTGTGTTATTGTGTAATGCTAGAATTTGATGTATTCTTAATAATGTTACACAACAACAAAAAAAACCCCCGACATGACTCAGAAATAACCAGAAAGCACCACTTTGAATAAAAACCAAACAATACACACTTCACAAATGTCGGCTTGTTGTTCTGATTTGCATTTGTTTTTTTTAAACGTCCACCATGACGATGTATTATTCAACCCAAACCCACCCCGAGGCAGACCTGCAGGTATCACACCTGCTCAGAATGATCTAGATCCTCCTCCTCTCCTGTCCTTACTTCAGGATAAGAATTTCAAACGGCCTCATGAATTAGGAATCTGTCAAGTCTTGCACGGAGCTGTCGCTCGTGTTTTCTGTCATCCTTGTACCTCGTGCATCAGCATGTGCTGGAGTGTATGCTGAAAGTTTCTGCTTCATTACGGAAGGCATTTTAAGGACAATAAAATACATTTATGTGCATTATGTGCACAAATACCGTACATTAACAACACTCATGGTCCCCAAAAGTTTAACAGAAATGACAATTAACAATGCCCCAATAAGGCTTCTCTCAGCAACTATTCGATGGATTGCTATGGATTTTGGAGTCCCCTCCGGACAGTTTGACTTTTAATTAAAAGTTAATTTTAATTAAACTATATTGATACCGCAAGGGAAATTCTTCTCTGCATTTGACCCATCCGTAGGTGAACATGCAAACACACAGTGAACACACACACTGGGGCAGTGAGCTGCCACTTTGGCCTCGCCCGGGGAGCAGTTGGGGGTGAGCTGCCTTGCTAAATGGCACTTCAGCTGTGAGTGTGGAAGGAGGGGAAAGCACTGGAGCTTCACTTACTGCGCCCACATTTCTTCCTGCCGGTCCTGGGGATCGAACCGGCGAGCTTTTCCGTGAACATTGGGCCACAGCTGCCCCTGAATTGAAATTGGAGATCATTTCACTATTACATAGAATCAACACCCCCACATGATTGTACAGGCTGAACGTGCAAATGTTGTATTGTCATCGTGAGTGTGGCATGCTGCCTTAAGAATTTAAAGCATTTTCTAACATGCAATTTTGTTTTATAAACAGTGGGGGTTACAATACGGTGTTATAAAGTTTTCTATGGGAGGTTCTTCAACTTTTCTTGGTCCTTGCACAGAGGTTAACTGAGCGAGGAGTAAATGTCATGTACGTATATGTGAGTGATTGTCTTCCTAATTAAGTGGTGTGATAGATTGTCAAACCAACATCTCTGCCTCTGGCTAAACTTCTGCTTATTTAGAAGGAACGAGCTAATGATGAAAATAAATAGCTGAGGTGTCACATAATCAATGGAAAATAGAGGACAAACCACTATTGACACAAAACTGGATTAAAGGATCTGGACCTCATGGACAAGTACTTTGGCACTGAGTGTTGATGATGGATGATGGGTGATGGGTGAAGTATTTACCTGCCTATCAACAGTCTGCTCCGCCTGCGATTAGGGACTTTTCTCTTTCCATTTTTTATGGGCTGTAATTAGGACGGGTTTTGCATAAAGTGTCACCATGAGAGGGAATCCATCATACTGTCTCTGTCAGCTCACTGTCAACATAGACAAATCAGGAGCCGAAGTGAAGCCAAGAGACACAAATAGATATACAGACTATACTGTAGACAAGTAATTCAGAAGGATAAGCATTTAAAATTGTATGGGGAGCAAAGAATGTGGTCAATTAAATAAATGTTGCAATGCATCTCCGCATGCTTTCAATGATTAGCGAATGGACACTCACATTTAAGAAGACAGACTGACTGATACATTGCAATCAAACAACTGATAATCTCCAGACACACAGCATGCGTTTCTCTCCCAGAGTGTGTGCTTGAAGTTTCTTTTCAAAGTGCTTAAAAATGTTCAAAGCTACCTGGAATAGTCTGTGAAAAGATATAAATATGCTAAAGGCAAATGTGAACGACTCATGTCTCATGGAAGAGCCCCTTGGCTTTAATAAGGTGGCATGCTCGCTGTGTGTGCGTGTCTCACTGCATTGTGTGTAAACGTGCACTCGAAGGAGGATGGGCGGCTTGCAAGGATGCATTTCCTGAAAGGTAATTGTCTACATGTCTGTGAAATATGATTAATAACCCATACATTTATGGAATAGGGGGGGATGTCTTTGCTGAGGGTGTCTTTCTGGCTTTGGAGTTAAATAGAGACCATGTGAGGTAAACATCAATACACTCCCAACAGACACTCGTATACTGTAAAAGGTTGTAGATTATTTCATCACTAAAGGAGAAATCAACATATATGCAACCGATTAAGAAAGAGATGCGTTGAATTACAAACACTGTAATGAACAACCCTCTTGTGGCTCTGGCTTTAACATCCGTGTGGGTTCACGTCTGGGGACAACGGTTGGCTGAGCTATATACATGAAGATGAACACATCAGTGAGAGTTTTATCTCATATGATTCTCAATGACTCCTCCAATTGTCCTGTGACAGATCCAATTAAACAGACGATTTAACTCAATGACTATTTAAAGCACTACATTTATGTGCTATATCATGAGTCTTGCTGGAGTACAAACAATTACTATTACTATATTATATTACTGTAATGGATTTTAATCACTGTGCATAAAGAGGTAATCGATTTACACAATGCTAACAATTTTTAATCACTAAAATGTAGATGCTTCTCTTATAGTCTTCCTCTCTTATAGACAACAGTCTTGAGTTTCTGTGACAAACTTCAGAAAGTTCTTTTTGTGCCAGATGTTGTTTTTGCTGCACATTTTCCAACAATACACTACATAATAGAGGGATTGAGAATGTGATCCTGATTTATTGATGGTGAATTCTGATTAATTAATTTGTTTCTTCTCTTTCTTCTTGGTAGAACAGCTAATGTCTATGTGAAAGTCAAATAATGCAAGTAAAGGGGATTTAAAGAAACATTAAACAAACACATACAGTGAGTTACACAACTTTGATGCAAGCTACAATGTTTTCCTAATCCAACTGGAATGAATTTTGTTATATTTTCTAATCAACCACCCACTGCATATTTACCGGACCATTTCTGTTGTTCTGTGCCAGATCGTATCATATAGTGTGTTACCTAGCGTTCCAGCATTTCGTTAGTCTGCCAAAGAAGTTTATTCTGATCCGACCTGTATTATGCTCTTACCTGGTTTTGACTCCTGCCTGTTCAATAAAGTGAACAGTTTGTACTAGGTTCTTGCCTTTCACTTCGTGAATCCTGACAAGGCCAAAAGAATAAAAAAGTTGCCGTAACATTACCGAGTGCAGTGGTTCTCAAACTTTTTACATCAAGTACCACCTCAGAAAGTATTTGGCTCTCCAAGTACCACCACTATGGCCGATGTTACAATACAGTAGCGTAGGCCTACCCTATTCAGTTATGCAAAATGCACACAGGAAGCAAATGTATTCCTCATAAGAATATTGTTTATTTTGACGTTTGTCAGTCACAGCCACATTGTACAAATTGGTACTACAACTCTCCTATATGGGGCAGTCCCACTTACACCCACAGCCTGTGAGAACATTAATAACTGCATTTCATTCAAACACACACACAGCATTTTGAGAACATTAATAACAACTGCATTTGGATTCAATGCTGAGAACATCAACACATACCACACACTGTGGCTTTGGCTCTTCCTCCGATTTCCTCCGTTTGATGTAACTCGGGTCATATTTCCGTACTGTTTTGCGCTGTTTGCAGCCAACTACTGTTTCTGTGGACACTTCACTCCCACTACCGATGTAGCTGCTAACATTAGCACTCAGTTCACTGTCGTCCTGGCTGTTTGAAATATCCTCCTCCGGATCCGCAGATTTCGTCCTTTTAGTTCCCCTCTGGAACCACGACTTTAGTGGCATTTCGACCGCTCATACTTTATTTTTAATTTAT
>CAAKHC010019332.1:179183-193281 GCA_901007825.1 Macroramphosus scolopax | reverse complement strand
TAAGGCCAGATGTGCATGTGAGGTCAGCTGTTTGAATTAAGAAGCTTATAATCTGAAAAAATGAACTGAAAACATCTGTTGTAAGGATGGGTCTTTATGATCAAATCCTGAGTTGTTTTGATTTACTCACCACTTCGACCGCTGAGGTGCAAACTTGAGTGCCTGTCATCATTGTGACTGTAGAAACTGAGGACAACTGGGGGGACACATCCACACAATCTGAATAAGTGAGAAATAAAACAGATGCAGATGCTAACACACAGAACAGAGGGATCACTGAATGCTTTTATGAGTATGAAAATGACGTGAAATCTCAATCATATGCGGAAGCATTGTCTGACAGCAGATCTCAACCTCAATGAAGACCTGGGAGATTTTGGACCCACGTGTTGGACAGCGCTCTGCACTACCATCATCAAAACACCAGATAAGGGAATAGCATTTCGAAGAACGGTGTCAATATCTCCAGTAGACACTTGTGGAATCTAGGCCAAGGTACATTGATGCTTTTTTAGTTGGTTATTCCTTTAATTTGTCACCTTTATGTATTTGTGTGAAGTCAAAAACTAATACCATTTAGTCTATACTGAGACAATAACATGCAGTGCACAGCCTTATTGCTCCATCATTCCATGTTCTGAAGATGATGTAAAGCTTTGCAGTGAGAACAAGAAGCTTATAAAACTACAAGGCCAACAGCCCACATTAAATCAAGTTTTATTAGGATCAGTACTAAATTCCAATACATACATAAGGCTCTAGTTTTCACAGCTTTAGAGTTGGTGCAGTATTTTAATGTGTCCAGGTAGGATTTACAGTAAGACATGAGGACAGTAAGGGTGGGTTTCTGTTTTGCATATTTGCAAATAATAGTGCCTTAAGGTACTCTGAGCTGTTTGAGATATGATGGTGCCTGAACATTCAGGGCTACAGGTGAGGAGAAGGATTTTACATTCTCCTGAGAAACTGGGACTGATGTTGATGGAGGGACAAATACGCTGATCTCAATTCTTCTCTATTCATTCTATCTATGGTAAGAGAAGACTTTACAATTATGGCCCTCAATGGCATCTTTTCTTTTAAACTTTAAACTTAACTGATTCACCTCGCTTCTATTATAACCTCAGTCTTTGCAGCCACTCCTAATCCACAGTTCTAAATATTGGATTTGAATATTTCTCTCAATTTAAATATACTGTATAGCTTCAGTGAAGATTCTGAACAAGATGTTCGAGTATATAATACACTGACAGTGTGAAAATGAAATAGCTCCTCGTGCCCGTTTGTTGTTCCAGCAGTGTATTGTTGTTAAATTCACTCTCCTTCCACTTGGTGGCAATATTGAGACAATTCTGGTCAAGTTTTTGGTAATAAAACAAATTCGTTATGGAAACGTTCCCTAAAGGTCACACAACATATAACCTTTCTTAATGTTACCTGTGTGCTGGGTTAGTACGGAAGAGGATTAGGGACAGTATAAAAAAAAAGGATTTTCTTTTCAGAATTGTCTTTGTTCAGAATTTTCAATTAAAGAATAAATCAGAACTCACCTAAATGTTTTAGTGGCCCTTATCTTCTTCCCTCTGTTAGACACTTAAAATGTGAATCAAATAATCGTTGGCTCCATCTAATTTTCACTGAGTACTCTCATGTGAAGTCATTAGCGGTTTGCTCCTCTAGATGGCGAGAAATACAATAGAATAAAGGCCTGTCGCCTGAGCCGGTGTTTGGCCTTGTGAAATGGCGTCCTGATGAGATGGTGCTTGTTATGTTATTTGCCTCGTCACCACCACGCTAATACATTTAGTCCAACATTTGACCACCTAACGGCGTTTGAAGAATTGTGTTGAGTAGAAATAACCACACTGTAGGTCGAATTGTAATATATGAAGTTCGAAGTTTCCTGTAATGTTCAACAGTTGACAGCTGAAAAGTTGCCGTGTGTGCAGTCGGTCACCACACTGGGCAATTCGTTTTTTCCCAATATAATATACAGGTAAATATAATAAAATACCACGGCAGATAAAGAAACGTTAGCTATATGGCTGTACACCAACATTAGCTATGTTTACGCCTCTCTGTCCTCCTCCTCACCTGACCGAAACGGATCATAGGGTTCTTGGGAAATGTAGTTTTATATATCGTTTCTTTCCAACATGGGCTACTGTGAAACGCATGTAACAATACACTTCCCACAATGCCCTGCGTTGTTGTTAGCGACCCCATCTTGTGTCCTACTCATGAATATATAGTAGCAAGTATTTGCGTAGGAGGTCGGCCGACGTTCATTGCATATTCGAGCACTGTATTTCGGTCCAAATGGGACGTACAGTGAAGTCACGTCTCCGCCTTGATCTGTCTCCACGCGCCCTGCCTCTTCCCAGCTAATTTCATCGGTAAAATGTTTCTTCGGAGCAGCGGAGGAGGCTCCAACAGGGGAAAGGAAGGCAAGAAGTGAATGACTACTCGTGGAATAAGTCCCCAACACCGCCCGTTTGGCGGACATTCACAACGGTGGGCACGTATTCGGGCTTTTAAATGTAGACGCTGTAGGTGTCACCAAGTGCGCACCGTTATTTATTTTGAGTGGGGGACTTTTCATTGGCAGAGATGGAAAGTGTGCAGGCTGCCGCTGAGGATGGCGCGTCGGATGGAGGCGCGACCAAGTTAATTAAGAAGCCGGGCGGACTGCCTGTCGTCCGGGCGAATCCAGCGGACCACGGCGGTGGACATTTGGAACCCTCCCGCGTAGATTCGAAGAACGGTGTTTCTCATGCCGCCTCTACAGCTGGATCTTGTGCTTCAAACAGAAATGTGGCGTCTACTAATGGCCGAGGCTTATCCAACAACTCTGGCTCCCTCCTGTTGAGACGGAGGCGCTTGAAGAGGAACCTCTCCGCCGCAGCTGCAGCCACAACCACCTCAGCTGTCACCGCCGCCTGCGGTGCCAAGATGAACTCGGCCCTGTCCTCTGCGTCTTTACATACGCGGAGCCTGGATCGGAAGACTCTGCTGAAACACCGAATGAACATGCAGCCCGCAGATCGCGAGTGGGTGCGAGCTGATCTCCACCGGGGCTCCATCCATGTCCACGACAGACTGATGCCCTCATATCCCAGGCCGGTCCTTTGCACTATGGACACCACAGCCGGCGAGGTTGCGCTCCGTCTCAGTAAACTCTGCAGCAAGTCGAGCTCCGTTATGCGCATCTTTAGTAAAGAAATTCCCATGATTGACCAAAATGGCAACTGCAATGTGAAGTATGAATATAATTATAACCAGTGCAAGTTGAATGAAGACTCAAGTATGAAATGCAACCAATTGACTCCCCTGGAATCCACAGAATTAAGGGGTCATCCAAGTGACAAGTTGAGACTGCTGCTCATGACGGATGTAGATGAGAGGCAAAAGCAACAGGACGTTAATGGAAAACTTTTCACCTCAGAGTCACAAGACAACATCACCTGTTCACTGTCCGATTTAAATTCTAACTCTAACATGGATACCCCCAATGACGACGAGTCGGAGCACAGAAACGGCGTGGACAGCTATGGATTAAATTCCGGCTCAGATGTGGAGAGTAGTGCATTTGATGACCTGAGCTCTGGGGCTCGGCTCAGTGAGCACAGGGACTCTCTAAGCGATGACATGATTCTGGGGACAGATGCATCCATCCTTAGCCCCTCATTCGATAGTGCTACTGAGGGCCATGACATGTATGGCAGCTCCTCGGATGAACTGGAGCTCGACTGTCCTGCATCGAGCACAAGCATGAACCCCCTCTCCCAACATCACACCAATGGCATCAGTGCAATCACTGCCAACTACAAGCAGTGCATCATAGGGCATTTAAATGACATGACAAACAACATGGGGCCAGATAGCAGACTCAATCCTCACAGTCTGGGCAACCTGCCACCCAGCAGTAGTGCAGGCTCATTGTCAAGAGTCTGTTCTACAGGTACTACACCTGAAATCGAAGATCCAGACTGTGGCAAATATTCTGTAAAACCTGGGCTGACAGCAGACTACAGCGGCGAGTCCTGTGATTCCATTCCCACACTGTATGTCCAGTTGCATGGTGAGGCAGTCAGGAGGCTTAGCCCAGATGAGAGGCCTCTGCAGATCCAAAATGACTTTCTCTTCAAGCTTGGATTTAAGGACCCTTGGAGAGTTCAAGAAGAAGGGCTTAACACAGAAATTGGCTCTCTGTTACGTTTCTATGCAGGTAAGATATCCATTTGTTGAATTTGAATTTGTTGAATATTGTGGGTGCATTCGTTTATAGTGGCATTCTGTCACGGTCTCTGGTTTTGCTCACTCGCTGCTCACTTGTTCAGGCCTGCACTTTTCCATACTACATGGATTGGATAGCAGATCCCACGAGTTGTATCGTTTCTAACAGGTTGTCAATTTGTACCACAGGAGAATGCAGGTTCTTCCATGCAGGATGCTCATTATAGCATTGAACTAATAGAGCCATTTAACATGTCTTTGTCTTTTTAATGACAAAATGAATGTCTCTCAGGAAGGTAATAATACAAATATCTTAATTTGAACACTAACACCGTGTGTGTAAACACAGTTTACACACATCAGGAGTCTAATATTTAAAATTCTTGTTTGATTAATCCACATTGTGGATGCTGTCAGCAAGGTGAGTGTCTTTGTTGCTCTCTGTTGCAGCAATTTAGAGTGATATTAAGTCTTTTTTGCTAAGACTGCTTTACAGTAGTTGTTTACCGTGTTCAAATTTTAGTCTTTGGTGGCAGGAGAAGGCTATTGGTTTGCCAGATGCACCTTGCCTACGGGACCTTCTTTAAATTTTCAGGTTGATTTTATTTTTGTGTTGTTTTCTTCTGGCCTTGACGGTCTTTGTCGAACCGTAGCAGCACACTGTGCTCCCATGGACACGCATGACATCGCCACAAAGCCATCACTACAACTTATGGTGCTCAGACATGGGGCCCTTTCCGGCTTTTGCCCCATTATCATCCTAATGAAAAGGCTGAATGCCTTTGTGGTTGGATGGAGAGTAGGGGTGGGAGCAGTATGGCTGGGAGGACCATAAACTCTCTCTGTGCACTCAGTGAGTTCTGGTCATTGAGATGCTGCACAGTGCCTGTCCTACTGGCATCCATTGCGGCTACTGTGACACTAACTAACTGCCTGCCAAGCTGGGTTAGCATGCTCCTCCAAAGCTTGGGAAGCCCTTTTCTTCTCTATGCCACTGCGCCCACCACTGCTGCCATTACTGTTGCCGCTGTTGCCAGAGTGAAAGGGAGGGCGGTGAAAGTTTCTGCTTAGGACATAGGTGGAGAAACTGTTTTGCCTAAAGTATGAAAATGAGATGGAAGTACAATCTCCAGCTTCCTGTCCTGAGAGACTGATGAACTGGAGGTCATTTAGAATTAAGCTGAAAATGGCCCAATGTGCTCCCTTTCACGTTCACAGTCACATGCAAAATATGACCTTTCGTGCTCTTGAAAGACTGGCTTGCTTGAGGTGCTGCTGGAATTCTTTCATACGCCTCTGAGCCAGCGACAGCCATAGCTGGGGACATTATGATTGTGGATTGTCCGTCTGTCTGTCTATCACATTCGTGTTATGCAGTATTTCTGGTACTTCTACAAATATCACACAGCCACTTCAACTCGAGGATGAACTGATTCAATTTTGATTGACAAATAACAACGTCATGGTGCTGACATAATGTTCTTCAAATACATTTTTCTGGTCATTATCGGTGGAGGCATGCAACCGCAAGGCCGTTTTTCTAGTTAAGATAGCATCATATGACAAGTTGTATGAGTATGTTTGAAGGTGCTGTCAGCCTGTGCAGTCAGCTGAGCTCAATCAGCAGCAGCAACCACAGCCGGCAAATAAAAGCCTTGATGCACCTCCGATGGTGACGCCTCCACATCCCATGTGAGACAGCTTAACTGCGGTCACCTGAGCGCTCTCGACAGCCCCACACAGCCAGAAGAACTACTCAACACCCAGGCTACTACTGTCTACATAAAAGGCCTAATTCTCATTCAGCCATGGGTAGGACATTGAAGAGCACTGTTATACATGCACAGATGGAAGCACTGTCAAGGGAATGCAGCGCTGATGCCCTTGTGACATCTGGCCTGCTCTTTTGCCTTTTCCTTGCACAACTAAAGCATGTGAGGAATGTACGCTGGCTCTTCTAGAATGTCAAGCACGTCTTCTGAGGAGGAAATAGAGTGAGGAGGGTGGTTTGGAGGACGGGGTGTTCGGGGGTTTACCGTGCAGACACATGTGGGGCTGACTTTGAATAGTTGTCATGCCCCGATAGTGGAGATGGGGCCAGCCCCAGCTGACTCACTGGCTGACTCTCAGGCGCAGCTGCCACAACTGTAGACCTCTGTCACACTATAGACCTTTTTGTCTGCATGCCTGTGCATGCAGGGAGGCCTTTGATACAGGAAGTCCAATGTCTAAATTCAGTATTAATGCGCAGTGGATCAATTAGAGCATTGTACCATTGAATTCTAGAGTTGACTTCAATGTATCATTTCATAAGAGAAACAGATGAGGTACTGAACATGATTATGGGAGCAGGGAATTATGGGTAGACACTGCAAAGAGTTGTCATGGTGTGTCCTGTCGGATCCTTTGGATAATACAGAGACTAGTTTGACTGGTCAGGTCAGGTTATCATTTGGGTGCACAGACTTAGCAGTGGCCAGATGAGAGTGCTCGCTTTGCCCTGCTAGACACATACATACACACACACAAACACACACATGTACAGAAGGCTGCCTAGATCAAAGGGCCGCTGTCCTCTTTGGCAGGCTGACGAGTGATCCTTTCAGAGCTGCCCACACAGGAGCCTCTTGTAATGCCTAGCCAGCGTTGTCAGAGTTTTAGTACAAGGAAATAAAGAGTAAAAACATACACAGACTAATATAATCAATATATGCATACTTTGTTGCTCAAAAGCCCAAAACACCAGGCTTTAAATAACAGTACGCTTCTTTAAGAGATTTAACAGGTTGTACTGGCTACACACTAAGTCATAGCAATGATATAACAAGATGAAGAGTGTACAGGTCAGCGTCTCTCAAGAGAAGAGGACAAGAGATCCTTAGCTAAGCTAGTAATGAAGATGTCCCCTGCTTGGATGGCTCTGTTCCCATACTCAGAGGTAGTAGTAGTGTGTGTGTGTGTGTGTGTGTGTGTAGACTTGCAAGAAAAGGAAATGGCATACTGAACCCTAACACGCACTGGCACAGGGTTTCCCTAGGGGCCGGGACCCAGCGTTCTTTACCAAACTGAAGCAGAACACTGAATTATTTAGATTCATTAGCCTACTCAGCTTTGCAAACACTCAACCGGGCTCACATGCACTTCAGCATAGCCACTTCTTTTTGTGAGCTCTCTGCTTACCCTATTAAAGTTGAAGGGTTTTCTTTTTAAAAGCAGTTACTTGTAAATCTAAAGTGGTGTTAAGACTTGGCCCGCTTTATGAGCACAATTAATGACCACAGGTGTACGCTGGCCTACAATCTATCCAGGTATTAATTCCTTTTAATTGCTATGGCTCAACCGCCAGACAAAGTTGGGGTGGATGAGAGTTTCAGCATATGTGACAGGTATTCCCATGTTGTTTTCAATGTGTGCCAGTAAGGTGAATGAGCAGAAACAATTGTTCATGCCGAAGTCATAAAAGCCAAGATATCTGATGAAATATTGCAGATAATGGCCCTGCTTTTACTCAGCAACAGGTATAATCCTGTATATTTAACACAGTGACCACAGTTAGTAATGGAAATTACTTCTATGTGATTTGAAAGAACATTGTAGCATAACATCTTGTTGCATGTTTTAATATATTCTCTAAACACATTTTGA
Source organism: Macroramphosus scolopax (assembly GCA_901007825.1). NCBI lineage: Eukaryota > Metazoa > Chordata > Actinopteri > Syngnathiformes > Centriscidae > Macroramphosus > Macroramphosus scolopax. The sequence continues at coordinate 185,400 of CAAKHC010019332.1, read as the reverse complement.
CATCACTCTCACATTGCCTCTCACTGCTGTTGAGGTGCTTATTTACAAATCCCAGATAATAACTTACTACTTTATTGCTTTGTGGCCTAGCAACAACTCAAAAGCCAGCCTTGCATGGATGCTGCCCTATTTTGCCCACAACAGATATTTTTAAAATAATAGACTGTTTTTTTTGGGGGGAAGCTGTAAGGTCAGAAGTAGTGTATCACTTCTTAGTCACTGAGTCTTTCTTAATATGTTCTCTTGATTCCAGCCAGAGCTGTCTGCTTCTCCATCTTCATCTGTGTTTTAAATGCCTCTCGTTGGATTTGGCCACAATGCTTGACATACTTTCAATGGAATTAAAAAATCCCACACACAATATCTTAATGGAAATGTAATGCTGTCGGAAATGGAACCTTCTCGCTCAAATGAATTTGTTGTTATGAACAAAAAAAATTTAAAGCACTCTTGTGACAAAAAGTTAGATAAGATAATGATAGCTCAATTACTCTAAAAGCTTTGAGGAATCTGGATTCAGGGCTGCATCTTACCACTCCTACCTCAGGCCTTCTCTGAGGAGGCTGGTCACGTGATGACTTAAAGGACTCTGCAGGGTTTAAAGGCTTAATGAAGCTCCCAGTTTTCTCCAGTAGGCTCTTTGACAGCTATTAAGCAGAGAAACACTCAGTCCGTCTTTTCTGTGTCACGTCGCTCCCTTTATATACTCCGCACACCAGATTGTTCTCTCACTTGCATCTCCATGATAATCATTTTTTTGCTTATCCTAATAACAATATAAGGAATCCTTCAAATAGTTTAGTTGGATTTCCTTATCTGAGTATTCAGGCTATGTTTAATTAGCCAACAGGTTTTTATGAAGTTCAATATTTGGGTGTTTAGCTTCAAGCTAATATGATTTAGTTAAGCAAAACTATAGCATCCCCATGAATTCAAACACTCCCGGGAGAATTTAGCAGAAGCGAGGCGCTTGGCTGCATTATCTCACATCCATGTCCTCACCTGACAGCTGATGGTCTTTCTCAAAGCCCATAGATGAGTCATTATGTAATTGTGTAATCACATTTCACACGAGCAGAGCTCAAATTCAATACCCGTGTGTCAGCGTGCGCTAAGGGGTTTTCATGTTTACTAGTGTGCGTGTGTGCTCAAGATAAAAGCTGCATGAGGCAATCAAAGAATAGATTTATATATTTCATGAATCTTCACGTGCAGGCGACACGTGTAGAAGTGGTCTTAAGTTAAATGCAGCCATACAGCATCACTATAGGGCTGGATGTCTTTCTCAGAGGATTCACACACGTGTGCGTGTGTGTAAGTGTATGTGTATATGTGTGTGTGTGTCTACTGAGGCAGACATAGAGAGGATGGTGGTGTCAGCTTGTAGCAGTTAGAGCCAGGGGAACTGTTTTCTGTCTAATATAGATTCCCTTCTTGGCTGACATCCTCCCACCCTCCACTTCTCTCCTCTCTTGCAGAATCTTCCTCCCTCTCTCAATTTCTCTCATGATCGATCCCCTCCCTCACCTCTCACTATCTTTCCTCGCATCTCCTCCTCCCTCACACCATCTGACAGTTTCCATTTATCTTTCCATATCTCTTTATCTCTCCCTCGGTCCTTGCTTTTCATTTCAAGAATTACTCGTCACCCTCATGATTAGACCATTAAAAATTTATTGATAAAAGGAAAGAAATGTACCACTTGTGTAAGTTTTTCCGGTCTTGCACACACTGAAAGCACTCTTTCTAAATGCCTGCTGTATTTGTGGTTGTGCATGCTTTGGTCCACAAATGTGTTAAGTTTACGCCCCTGTTGAAATAACTAAAAAAAAAGATTTTGAGTGATAAACAATTGAAATTCTCATTGCTTTCGTGGTAAGCTGCTGAATCTAGGCTGAACAATGTCATGCTGATATGTCATCCCTGTCTGCCTGTTGGCACATTCTGAGCTACGGAATCTGCTAAGGGGGTTAGGGGCTTTTCCTGCCCTATGGGAGCATCCTGGCCTCTCGGCTGTCCGTCAAATTGCCCTTGCCCATTGAATCCTCGGAGGGTTGGCGTAAAGGGTTCTTGCGAGCAAAAGCGGTGAAAAGGTTACCCTTTCTGTGCGGTCATGGAGTAGGCTGACTGTCCCTGAGCTGAGCACCAGCCCCTACCCTGGCAACATGCATGAGGGGGGATTAGAGGCAGGCCAGCAGGGGCTCACTTTCCACAGCTTTGATCAGCAGCAGCACAGCCTAATACCAGACAACATCTGCAACTCTCAGCATTAAAGAGGCCCAAAAATTCCTATTAGGGAACACACAGCCTGCTTGTTTGCTAGTGCGCAGGACATAACTATGTCAATTCCTGAATGGGAGGGTTTTTAAATACCACTGCTCCAGTGATGCTTGCACGGATTTGTTGTACACAGCCTTATTCTGAATAGCTGTTATTACTTTTTTATTACTACTTTTATTTTTATTTCGCATTTTCCTTCACAAAAATACCATTTGGTTTGCTAGGACCCTTTTTTTCAGTGATTATGTCTCCTTCCTGCACTGCAGAAACAAAAAACTAAATATATGGATTGTTTCGCCAATAGTAACGTGTGACTGGAACTCATTGCATTACCAGACTGGCCGTTAATCTTTGTTTGTGTCATCTGGACACAGGTAGATAAGGTGTGTTTGGGTGGAGCGCACCATGTGGCCTATGGACTCTGGTCTAAATGGGAATTGGCAGGTTTGTTGATATGAAATGACCTGGTTTAAAGTTCACCTCTCACAAAAAATGCTGAAGCAGGACTGGTAATACCATGAGCTGGATTGTTGGCGAGGGATCACTCCTCTTTCCCTGACTCGAAGGACAGAGGATGTTACGCTGTACTATAAAGCCACGACATCAGTAGTTTAACAGTTACACCCAAGCCGTCTTAAGTGCAAGCCAATATATTATCATATCACACATTTTGAAGGATGTATTTTGGGGGCGTGCTATATGTTCTCTGTACAGAAAGAACCTGTTATAACGTGTTAGTTAACATATATGCTACAATTTATTGCTGTACTTGATCAAATTAGACCTAATTATAATGACTTTAATAATAATAATAATAGCCTTTAGCAATCAGTTCCTCCTCCAAGACGATTATGTTTTATAAAACTAGAAATCCTTATCTTAATCAAGTAAAAGATAAAATCCTTTTTATTACATATAGAAGTATTAATTACCCTCATATAAACCCTCATATAAATATTCAAGTATAGTACAACAGTTTATATGGTGCAATACTTGAGTAAAGGTACCTTTCAACACCGTATCTTGGATTTTATTTTATGAATAGAATTTTCTTAAAAATTTGTCCCGTAAGAGAGAAAAATATGTCTTTAAAGGGAAAATTATATGCTCAATAAGAATTGCCATGATTGTAGGACCATTATATTGGATCACATTAAAATGCACGGGTGCACATAAAAATGGTCCATAAGAGCACAGATCTATGAAAAGAGACCCAGGGAGGCATCCATGTGCAGTCAGACTGTCTCATTAACATGGCAATTTGCCTGTCTCTTGCTGTCAGCTCTGCTGTTTGATAATCACCCAGGTCTTTGCAATAAACAGGAGCTGTCGATTGCTGCATCAGGAAGGTAGCACTCCCTTTCTGTCTCTTCTGTTTTTTACTTTATTCTCTTGTGCTTTTTTCTTTTCTTCCCAGTCTCATTCTGTGTTTTGTTCCTGTTTCGCCGGTGCTGTCTCTCACGAACACGGTGGTTTTATTAATTCTCACCCGGCTAACACTCGGCTCTTTTCCACCTTGCACTTCCTCCTAGCAGTTCTGGTTAAGGACTTCCCCTCTCAAGTTTTTTTTTCTCTCACTATCTCACTCTCTCTCCATGCCCTCTCTGCCCCGGCACTGCACCCCCTCTCCCTCTGTGCCACAGTGTTCACATGGCCCCTGCATGTGACATGAAGCTGAGCCAAAACACCCCGGATGCCCGCTTCAGCTCTCCACTGTTCCAGGCCTTGTTAAATTTTAAACAAAACAAAAGGAAAGGAGGAGGGGAGAAGGAGAAGAAAGAGAAAAGTGAGCATGTGGGGCCAGGGGAATGTGCAACAACATCACAATCTCATTCATTCACTCGTTCTCTCCCTGTGCATCATCAGGAGAGCATAGCCCTTTAATTCTTGCTCTCTCGCTCTCTCTCCCCCTTCTAGTGTGAAAGCCTTCCTCTCTATCTCTCCGTCGTTTTCTCTCTGCTCTCAACTGGACTGATTGTAGCTTTAACCACAGATCTGGGGTCTGATTACTTTCTGTCCTGTTCATCCTTGGGATTAAAGAACAACTGTAGCTTCTGCCTTCTCGATCCAAAGTTTGCCCATGCTCTCTGCTTTATGCAACAGCAGTATAGCCGGACTAGAGATAATAAATCTTACTGTTTACCATTATTATTGCTTGTACTCTTGCCCTGTCTCCTACTCCTTATTACACCCCATGTACTTTCATTGACTATCAAAGGAGTGCTACAACATGGCAGCCTTTAATCTAACGTGTCTCAGAACAACTTGGATTCCTACAACATCCCCTTGGATCACTGCCAGATTTAGCTAAGCTATGAGAGTCCTTCATAGCTTCTGATAATGAATGGCATCAGAGGTTAAGTACAAACAATAACAGTAATGGGCTTATCTGTGTGTCTGTGGTCTACCCTCAGGGAAACCTGCGACTGACAGATATTTGACATTGTTTTATTGTGTATCATCGACCAGCAACACGCATGTCATTGTCATTGCCAACACACACCGCTTATTAAGAGGCAGTTCCCTGGCTTCACCCATAATGCACTATGATGAATGACACTCCGGACTCAGCTGGGCAATATGTCTTGTCAAACTGAACCAACCACATGCATTGTAACAGAGTCAATGTTTTTTCATTACTTCTAAAGATAAGTTTGTTTTTCAGTCAGGCTAACTGATTTGACCTTTTATAAATGCGTTTTTGTGATATCAAACAGCACAAACATTTCATTATCATTTCGTTGTTTATGAGCAAAACAAGTTCTGACAGCAGCCTCAAGCACACTGCAGATTTTGGTCCGCCCCAGTTGAAGATTCATCCCGCCAATCACTCACACTCATAGTATTACAGTACAGTGCACTGCTCTGATGTTCTCACAGTCTCCTGCTCTCTCCATAGCTATTCTTGTACTGATTCTACGAACATTTTGCTGCCGCCTACCTAAATCTGCTTTTCTCTTTTCAGGAATCTGTGTACTCGTTGATTGGTAGCACATGCTCAGTTCACAAACAGTAAATAAAATAAAATCTGTTCCGTGTGAAAACATTAGGCTGGGTCGTGCCATATTCAAACATGTCAGGGATGGATGTAACTTCAATGTACATTTAGATATAAAGATGTAATGTTCATCGTTAAATTGATTTAGGAGTGTCTGCTGTCTTAACACACATTTGGGATTTTTATCTCCTTTTGCTAACTAATGTAACATCATGATTTGGATTATTGATTAATGATGCAATCGTGTCCACTTCTTTCTGAAAGTTTTCTGGTTGTTTTAGTTGTTTGTAAAAGAAAACTTCTAATCTCTGGCTTTTAGACCGTTTTTTTGGCAAAACGATTCGTTGCCTGAAATACATTTTAATTGGCATTTTATAGACCAACATAATAAGCAGATGAAGAGATACTTAAAAGGGTCTGTACTTGCCGAACTAGCAGATGAGCGTCATAGTTTTGGATGTGAACTCTTTCAGATCATTTCAATAGAGCAGGGGTCTTCAACATTTTCAGGCCAAGGACCCCCTAGCTGAGAGAGAGATGAAGCAGGGACCCCCTCTATACTGTATAAAATTGTGTTTCAGATTAAACTTTTTTTGGTTTGCTCTTTTTTCGCTCTACACCAAGCCTCTTTACCAAAAAATAGCAGATCTATTATGTTTGGCTAAAGTTTTCCTCAGAAAAAGGGATGCTAGGGTTCAAGTGATTAAGATAAAAAAAAAAAATCATTTCACACACAGATTTGGCGGACCCCCTGTAGTAACTCTGAGGACCCCCTAGGGGTCCCGGACCCCCTGTTGAAGACCCTTGCAATAGAGGATTAAACTAATTAGGTTTGTCTTGGTTGTTGATTGAGCAGACAAACGGTGTTAAACCGACATATATCTTCACTTGTTCTCACCGTTGACCCTTAGACATGTGACTCTGCTGCTCACTTATTAA
>CAAKHC010019332.1:140328-169289 GCA_901007825.1 Macroramphosus scolopax | reverse complement strand
GTCTTAAACCCTCTGAAAGTAGAGCTCTCACTATCTAAAGTGATTGGAAAACCAAGGCACTTGCTCATCGGTCATGTACGTGTGTGTGTGTGTGTGTGTGTGTGTGTGTGTGTGTCGTTATTTTCAGTAGTATTGAAACAAAGTGTGGAGGGGAAACACTCTCTTCCTGAACTCAGGGAAAAGGAAGGAAGCCATCTCCAGTAACACACACATGCATACACACACTCCCGCTACAGTAGTTCTAGGAATAGACTTGCACATGAACACACCCACCCAGCTAGACCTTTCCATTTCTTTCAAATGCATCCCTATGTACCTCCATATTATGGGATGACCACCGTGACTAACATCATCGCTGCTCAAAATATTTCTATTGTAGGCTGTCCATGATTCAAACATTTGGAATACAGCAGCTCTGACGACTGTGCACAGACTAGAATCTTTTTATAATTTCCTTCCCCTACTTTGGGGTAACCAAGAAATCCTGCCGCTCCCTGGCCAAAACCTGTAAACAGGATGCTCACGTGAGAACCCCGCCCAACTCCCTGCTTCCTCCACTGTGCATTCCCATGGGCAGACTGAAATGTTTGCATCCATCTAGTCATCCCACGTCCATGTGAGACAGTTTTAAACCGCAACATCAAAACAGGGGCAGCTTTTAAACTTTTCTTAATCACGCAAGCAGCCCACTGAAGATGTCTGTATTGTTCTCCCTCTAAAATTACTCATCAACCTTTTAAGGAGGACAATTAGATGGATGCACTCGAAAGTGGTTAATCAGTATGTGTGTGTGTGTCAGCAAGACGAAGAATGGGAGTATGGTGCCTGTTTTTGTGCATAATATGCTTGAGTATGAGAGAGCACGTTCCAACAAAGGGCCTAAAAATAGTAGGAATATGCCCATGTGACATATTGAGGCTAAAAGCTTGTGAATAATTTGTCTAATGCATCACATTCCCCTTCCTTAGCTCAGTCATGGAAATATGCTCCTGATGGTTACCCCTGCCTGCCAGCAAAGTTGGAAGGAGGTAACCCGCCTGTTCTGTGACCCTAGTGAGTTGACAAGACATCACATGGGTTTGTGTGGTATTTGTGGGCTGAAAGCTCCGGGTCAAAAGATTTAGATTTTGGTGGTGATCTAAAAAGATTTGGGGGTTCCCATATAATGCTGCCTTTCATACTTTTTCTCCTTTTATTTAGGCTTAAAGTTACAATCTATAGCCATTCTTAACAGGCTTAAGTAGCATTTTATAAAAGAATTTCCAGAGACTGACATTATAATATAAATGTATTAAATATAATGTCTGTTATGTTGTAGCTACATCCTGGTGACCGTTTTACTTAAAAATTATATTTTTCAGCTTTCCATATTTATCTTACCATTCTTATCTTTCTCTTCTCCACATTTCCTCGAAGAGGAAATTCATTTTAACACTGTTATCGGAAACACTTGGAAGTGAAAATGAAATTGGGCGCTCGCTGTATTTTTATCGCATTGTAAATCTATTGTGTGCACAACAAAGTGCGCCATGTGGAAGCTGAACCGGGGAATGGTTCGGTAAAAATGTACTGGACATTATCTCATTAAAATAGCATTATGACAGTTCATCTGTGGGCTGATAGCACCTGTACCCCAATATATACAATATATATAACACATATACAATAATATATATGTACTCCTGTGGAGTGGATACAAATAATGAACCTGGAGAAAAGACTAATTGCAGGAAGGAATAGGGTGTTGGGCCACCAGAAACACCGATGCAAAGATCATACAAGTCTCTGGAACTCTACTGGAGATGTGAACACCATTCTCACAAACGATATTCCTTCATCGAGTCAATTACCGCCTATTCTATAGGGATAGTCATTTATTCTTTTCTGTTCTTCTGTCTGTAAGTAAATGCTGTTGCACACAAGAAATGTTTCCGCCAGTGTTGATATTTCCTCCTGTCATTGTGAAAGTTATCACTGAGATATGTCACTCAGAGTCTTCCTGTATGGATGCTCATACAACTCTAATAGCTTAAGATGTCTCAGCTTCTAATAACATAATACACTGTATCATATCCACATGTCTGCAGAGTGTGAACTTCATTGGACATTATAGCAGCGTAATTGTTGTATTGCCTGAAGGCAGGTTCGTAAATAGTTCTTCACTTAAAGGAGTAGAACACATACTTGTCAACCGCTACAAGACATTCGTTTGACCGGTTTATAAGAAAAAGACATAAATGAATGATGCCTTTGCATCCTTGTATTTTCACAAATTACAAATGCAGCTTTTGGAGTTTTACATTCCACGTGGAATATAAATTAATGTCATCTAGTCTGATGTTTTGTTGTAAGTTCTGACAGACTGGTTGACGATAACCTGCGGGTGAACTGGTTTCATGATTGAGCAATTTGAATTGCTCAATCAAAAACTAAACAGCTGTGGAGTGGTGCACATTTGCATGTTGTGGTGTTCAGTACTGGAAAGAGCCTGTGTCTCCTGGTTATGTGTGACAGTTGTCCGCACTAAGACAGCTCAGCGCTGCTGCTGAACATGACGATGACAATAGTACGTCATGTTACGTAATCCGTATTTGGTCAAAGCAAATACCCTTTTGCAAACTACATTATTGATTCTGTAGCAGATGAAAGGTCAGGACTCAGTCACTGTGCTGATTAAACAAAGTGTATTAAGGTTTTGCTACGTTAATGATAAAATATAGAAACATTGTCATGACCACAAGTTGACCCCTAAATCTGCAGACTTCTGGACAGAATGCCTTTAAACTCTGTTGAGTGTACTGGATGAGAGCAGTGCGCAAAAGTCCAGTAGTGTACTGCGTAAGACTTACAGTCGGCATGTGAAACACCTGAATTATTTAAAGCCATTAGAGCGAGTGCAAGTTCGCACTTGCTTACTACTGACTCTTTCTTCTTTTCTTCAATTCCCCTCCACCCTACCCCTCTCTGCTTCACTCTTTGTGGATGGAGTTAGTTGAAATTTGTAAACAGCAGCGCCTGAGAGACGCAGTCGGTTTACGGCAGGCCACAGGACGTGAGGTTATTTCTCCGCCTTCCGTCGCGTGTGAAGGAAAACTTCTTAAATCAAGCCACCGAATGGGGTTAAACATGCAGTGAGCGCCAAACCGAAACCTAATGATAGAACAGAGTCTAAAAAGCCAGGTAGTCAGACAGATAGAGGAGAAACAACGGAGGGGGAGGACAACGCATGCCAGCCCGGGGAGATATTTTTGCGGAGGTGGAGGTAGACAGAAAGCAGGAGCAGGTTTAGACAGAGCGATAAGGCAGCCTGGCCGACAGAACGCCCGATAAGCACCCTGACTGTCAGGTTTGGCAGGCTGGCGGTGAGGCGAGCGTGCAGGACATGGAGGAGAGGCAGACAGATGGGTATAACTGAATGAAGGCAGCTCAGAAATGGTAAAAGCATGATTTAGAACAGGTGCACCTGGTATTGAATTTGAGACTCGATTAATGTTGAGCTGCACTGAATGCAAATCCAGGCTACTCATTTCCATGTGCAAAGTAGGACATTCAAGGCTGACAGTTGTGCTGAATGTATTTAAATCTTATGCCAGCCCAGCTTTGTGACGGCATTGTGGTGTGAGCTCATCTGCTAACCATTGGGGGCTATATTTCTCACATTGTGAGATCATTATAGACACACAGATGCCATGACTTAAGGGATGTCTGCTAAGTGGAACAGTCATGATTCATGAGTCATGATGACTGGAGATCCCTGATGTCCTGCGAAATTATGAGATTGGTATCATTGAATGGAAGTATGCTCCTTCTTTTCCATAAGCTGTACCTGGTAGGCCTGCGTCACAGCTCATAGCTAACTGAATAATTTCTCTCACTCTTTGCTCCAGGGAAGCCACAAAACATCGAGAGTTCAGAGCGGGTTCAGCTGTCTGGGACATACAACGTTCGAAAAGGGAAGCTCCAGCTCCCGGTCAACCGCTGGACCAGACGGCAGGTCATCCTTTGCGGCACCTGCCTCATTGTTTCTTCTGTCAAGGAGAGCCAGACAGGGAAGATGCACATCCTGCCGCTCATTGGAGGAAAAGTACGTATTCAGTCATATTACAATGACGTGCAAAAACATGTCGTATAACCTGAGTGCTTCATCAATCAATTTCACATTTCTTCCTGTGCAGTGGAGTTTACCCTTGATAACATTTTCACCTTTACCTTTAGTGTAACACCCAAAGTAATGGATGCTGCTTTGTTCATTTCAGCTCAAGGTCAAACAGAAATGGTGCAAGTCGTGTTTTACGAAGTCTGAATGTTTTCAGCATGTGGGTGTATTTTGTCTGTTTCTGGAGTCAAAAAATGCAAGTTTAGCGCAATGAATCACTAAAAACATCCAAGTACTTTTACTCCTCGCTGCATTTTTTTTTAGAACTGCCTCCCTAAAAACAGCCTTTATCCATTTATTGCTCTATGGATCTGCGTATCTGCCACTAAGTAAACTCTTTTGGTCCGCCTGCCTCAGACAATGAGGCACTCCAAATCTGACCACACCCAGTTTTAAACATTTCACACACAGCACATGACCACTAGTCAACCATTCATCCACACCGTGCCCCTGCATGTGCCTGTGTGCCGTGAGATGGTGTGTGTGTGTGTGTGTGTGGCAGTATTTTAAAAAAAAACAAAACAAATATCAGTCAATAATTCACAGCCCATGTGCTTGAGTTTGTCTATGACAGCGTGTCTAAAATGCAGTTTCACATACATTTAGTTCCACTCTTGTCACGCACATATGTTTATTATACGATCACTGATGCTTTATATACATCAGAGTGTTTATGGTTGACTGACCCTGCAGCCGTAAAATGTCTTTTACATTTTACAGAAGCAGTTGGGAACAGATTTATTAAGACGTGCATGTGTTTCTTTTTTGTTTCCTTAATAGAGGCTCTACAGGGATTATCCTTAATATTCATAAGCGGGTCAGAGAAGTCATTGTCATTGAAAGAGTGTGTATTGAACCAATGTGCTATCTTTCTGCAGGTGGAGGAGGTGAAGAAGCACAATCATTGTTTGGCCTTCAGCTCTGCAGGGCCTCAGAGTCAAACCTACTACGTCAGCTTTGACAGCTTCACGGAGCACCTGCGCTGGCACAGACATGCTGCCAAGGTACTTGCGTGTGCATCTGCATGAGCGTAATGGAAAGAAAGTGATAACATAAGCATATGCTCTCCAGCACTGTTTATGGGGTCAGCTGCATTCTAAATCTGAACACACGTGACTGCGAGTATGAAAAATTGACACTATACCCACTGTGATCACACCGTCTTTGCCAGCTCAGTGGATTTAAAACTGAACATATATTACTGCTTAACACTGTGTAGTGAATAACCAAATGTCTTTGGGTGCACACAAACCCCACTCATGGCGCTCTCTCTCTCTCTCTCTCTCCTTCCTCTCATTTGAACTCAAGTAGGCCAAAGGCAGAAAACCTCTTTTCTAAATATTAACAGGGACATGCATGTCACCAGCACCCAGAGGGCCACTCAGAATAGAAGCCTGGATAGAAGCAGCACGTGCCCCAGTGACAACTGCTGAGCCTCTAGCTAACTCTGCTTTGCAAGATTCAAGAACACTGACTGTTGGTTCTCTCCCTCTAGACGAGGTGGTCGCTTTTGCTGTCTTGTCGTTTCAGACGACAGCCTCTACGTGTCTGTGCATTTGTCTAACAAACAAACATACAAAGTGTAGGTGAACTGCTGTAGGCACATGCAGTTAACTAGATTACGTGATGATGTAATGAGATTTGTTTGGTCGGTGGCGTGATTTACTTGCTAGACTTTCTCTCTTGCTTCTCCTGTAATCCTAAGAAGCCATTGAATGTCATTTGACCCCGTGTTAACAGGCTACACACACACACACACACAAAGCACACCAGTGAAGACTTGCGTAGTAGCGATAATCCTTTTCACCACCATGCTTCTCTTTCTCTCTGTCTCCTTGCGGTCCTCCCCACCTCCATGTAGATGGTGTCCCAGAGGATCAACTCCGTAGATCTGTCCTACTGCAGCTTGGAACAACTTCCTCCCAACCTCTTCTACAGCCACGACCTCACCCATCTCAACCTCAAACACAACTTTCTGCCCACGGACCAGTGTCTGCAGCAGCTGCAAAGGTACAACATCATTTTATATGTAAAGTTCACATACATGAGCCCAAACCCGAATGACGGAAGAAGACATTATAAGTTGACGAAACAGTTCACGGTTGTTTGGGTGCTCTTGTTGGGCAGGATGAGGAAAAGCTTAGTATCATTTGGCCACAATATGAGATGGGCAGTGCTGTGCTGTGAAAGGGAGGAGAGACGAGACATGGACACACAGCAAAGCTTCACTGGACACAGCAGGTCATGACAGATTGGTTTGGACTGCTTAGCGTCCGCCTGCAATTTGCAAGCCATCGACCTGAGCAGTCTAGGAATGGGGCCATTGGCACACAGGGACCAAGGAGGCTAGCCAGGGCTGTGCTGAACCAGGCCGGGCCAAACGAGCCCAGAAGGGTAGATGAGTCTGCAGGGAAGCTTTTAATGTGCCTGGCCTTCCTAACTCTCTCTCTGTGGGCACCATCTGCTGCGTGCTTATCATGGTTCCAGATTAAAGCCCACAGACAAGATGTTTGTGTGTGTGTGTGTGTGTGTGTGTGTGTGTGTGTGTGTGTGTGTGTGTGTGTGTGTGTGTGTGTGTGTGTGTGTGTGTGTGTGTGTGTGTGTGTGTGTGTGTGTGTGTGCGTGTGCGTGTGCGTGTGCGTGTGCGTGCGCATGTATCACATTCATATATACACTGGCACACATGCATGCCTGACATAGCCCCTTTTGCTACAGATTGCTGCCAGAAAATATTCACCGTTTAACTGAGCGAATTGTGTGAATCTCATGCCTGCCTATGTGTTGGAAGTGTTTGCAGAATGGAGTGTCTGTGTGTGAGAGAGGGAGTTTCTTGCCCGTTTGCAAAAGAAAATGCGGCTGCAGGCTACAGATTTGGGGTCAGTGAATACAGAGTCTTGATACACGATGGCATTTGTTTTTTTTTCTGTTGAAGATGGCAGAACTGACAGGAATGTGTGTGTGTGTGTGTGTGTGACTTGGTATGTTTAATCTTGCATGGATTCTTCACCCCTGTCCTTTTTTAAAAGCTGTGTAATAGTGACTAGTTAAAAAAACAAGCTAACGGGAGCATTTTTATATCTGACTAAGTGATGCACAGCTCCCCTGCTGGTCAAACAAGAAAAACATTCATTTAGCCTTGCCAAACCTACTTAGGCTCATCCGCATTTGACCCAGCATGACAGAAAAATAGGTCAGTAACGTAAAAATGAAGAATAACTAGCTGAATAATGAATAGTTCGACAAAAACGTGGAGCAGAGATAGTCGAGTACTCTGCCCCTGAGAGACTGACGTTAAAAAAGCTCAGGACAAATAATACTCTGTGTGCAGCCTCCATGAATGAGAGTGTGTTTTTGTTTCAATATAAACACTGGCTGTCTGACATATAGCGTGGGGTCACAGGGCTTTGTAATTTTCCAAGAGGAATGGAATGTGGGAACCTGCCACATGCCTCTTCCCAAATTCTGACTGGTGGGTGATTTGCCAGATCAGATATGCATAATCAGTTGTCTGGAATACTAGCACTTGCCCCTGGCATGGGACTGCCTTCCCAGCATGCATCTCACTCTGAGACAGAGGTCACCCCTCACTGAGGGGTATGGCTGATGTTCATGCAAATCATTGAACGTTTGGCCCTGTTTATTTACATATGAATGATAGTTTTGCAAGTTGTGAAGGACTTTAAAGTCACAGAATAGAATGGATGAGGAAGAGGAGCGGGTGGGAGGTTGAACGGAGGTATTTGAGGTCAAGAGAAGAAAGGATTAAAGCTGCATTAATTTCTCTGCAACCTACACACAAAATAGAAATATTATTGACTTTGCAAGTTGTTATGGTATCTGTTACACATCCAGCAGCCGTAGTGCAACATTAGGAAAATATCAGATATTAAACGCACAGAGAAAGGTTAACAAACTGACATGACAGGGCAGAAAACCCGAGCATGACACACAAAAGCACAGAGTCTGAGTAGTGCTCTGAGCATTACTCAGCAGATTGCAGAGGCTGATTTAATAGTGGAATGACACCCTTCCACCCAACCTTGCTCAGCTGCAATTACTTGGCCAGCATGATCAATTGCCCTGACGTCTCGGATGCCCTCTTTTTTTTTTTCCATCACCATGATATTCTGTGTTTGTAAATAGTGAGGAAAATCCCGTTGGGCAGGTTTAAGCCGCTGGTTCATGTGTACAAGACAGGTGGTTGTCTGTGTGTGTGTTGACATAGATAAATACTAAATGCCACTGGTCACTGATGTTTGAATGAACAACAGATTTCAGCGCTGTAATTGTTTGCTCAACAGTCAGGTATGAAGGTTTCGTCCTACTAGTGAGTAAAGCATCAATAATGGATGTGTTGAATCTCATCTGTGTATTAGAGAGATTGTGTGTATACAGTACATTAATGAATATATTTATGAATATTCTCGGTGCAATTTTCATGTTGAGAAGATACACGTCTTCTCTTCTCTTCTCTTCTCTTATTTGCCATTTATAATTTGTTTGTCCTCTTCCTCTAGATTTTCTCGTCTGCGGAGTCTCAACCTGTCTAACAACCACCTTGGCCAGTTCCCACTGGCCATCTGCGACATCTCCACCCTGACGGAGGTCAACCTCAGTTGCAACTACCTGGCCTCTGTCCCCAGCTCTGTGGGCGCCATGACGAAGTAAGTAAGAAAAGGAGGTTCTCCCGGATACAGAAGTGGTCTGATCTTTTTAACTATCTCAGCAAACAAATTATTGCTTCAACCTAAAGTAAATCTAGAGTTGGACAAACCTGCATCAATGCTTCAGGCATTTCTGGGCTGTGTTTTCTGTTTCATAGTCTTTGTCATTTGTTTTGATTATCCAACTCTTTCCACGGCTTTAGTGCTGACATGGGGCCAGTGCTTGCATTGATGCCATCTCAGGGCTTGGAAACCAGTGAACCTTTGCACAAACTAACCACATTTTTGCCGGCGTGAGTGTCAAAAGTTTACATAGCCAAATATGTGGGTTACCTAGCAACGAACACATGGCATAACAACCGCCACGGTGTACTTTACCAGTTTCAACATGTCGGCAAACAACAACACAACTCTCACAGTTCCTTTGTGGTGCTTGCCATTCAAATTTTGCCTCAGTCACGACCTTTCCCATGTCTGCAGGATTTATCTTATATTCTTTTGAGGACGGTATAGCAAAGCAGATTTGTCTTGATAGTGGCTGAGGTTTTATTTTTTAAGAATGTGACTTGATTCTACCGACTGGTAACCTTGATACATTTCAACTTTTGTTTGAGCTCCGGTACCGTCCCTCTGCCGGTGGAATCCCTCCTATAAAATCACTCATAGGAATTTCATAGATTAATCAATCCAATTTTTTCCAATATCACCATACAGTCAACAGACTTAATAAGGTGCCCGTATGAACATTGAAACAGGTTTTTCCTGCTGTAATCAATTCCCCTCCCCACAGTTACAGAAGGAAGTTGTAATAAAAATCCCCGTATTAACTTCCTTTAATGACATTTTATACAAAACTGGTGATCCCATCCCCCCTTGCAATTAAGAAAGGATTTCTTAATGGCACGAATAAGAGGCAACATTAAAGTAATCAAAATCATTTTACTGTTCAAATGAGGAACTGACTAGCCTTTTAAAACTGAACCTATCCCTTTAAGGGGGAGTACTTTAGTAACTGAGGTTGAACATCGTGGATAGGGCATGTGCCTCAAACTCATTTCGGAACTAAACATAAAGGTATGCAGGCTGAAGTAGAGCTAGATGAGAAGTTAATCTGTTGGAATGATCTGGTATCCCTGTAAATTCCTGAAGTGACCAGTAGGGTACTTTTGCTGTTACTGCCATCTGCTGGACATTACTTTTTGGAACATGAATGCACAAAACTTTTGTAAAGCACCTCATCATACTGTATATCCAGGCTCACAGAATTTTTGTACACAATTAGTACAAAAAATGAAGAATATTGTTTACTACATGGCTACCCCACCTTTGTGTTTAATTGTTAGTCACGTTTTATTTTCCTCTCTCAGTTTGCAGACGTTCCTATTGGACGGCAACAGTCTGGATGAGCTGCCCAGTGAGCTCGGCTCACTCCAGAGGCTGAGTTACTTGGGCCTTTCCTTCAACCAGTTCAGCCACGTTCCCCAGGTGCTGGAGCGGCTGGCTTCCATGGAGAAGCTGTGCATGGCTGGCAACAACCTAGAAACGCTCACCTTGCAGAACTTCCGACTGCTTCGCGTCAAACACATCGATCTAAGGTACGACGACGCAGGGAAAAGTCAATATATAGAAAAGATAGACGAAATATGATATATGGTTTAATGATTAAACCTTGGACAACGCAAACCGTTACTTCTAGTCCCCAGTCATGCATTGAGAAACACATGTTAGCCAGCTAATGATAGAAACAAAAGCAGTCAGAGGAAGCCAAACGATAAGCTACCAGCCAGACAGCACGGAATCAGGAAATCATTTGCCTGTTGCGGCTCCATCGGCTGTCCTCTCATTTGTAAAAGCACAGAGCGATAGTGACTTGCACTATTTTCCAGTTAATACTTCACTGCTTGACACTTTACTCTGGTAGGTCAGGAAAAAAAAGATTTTTCCAGCATTCTCACTTGTTTTGCAATAGATCACTGTGTGGATGTGTTCATCCGTATCCCACTTTGATCGTCCATCAAATGTTTAAGTCACCAATCAAGCACAAATCCATTGGTTTCACTGCCCCCAGCTCCTTCACTGTTTGAGCCGGAGGTAGTTGTGAGTCGTCTCTCCCGTTCTCGTGACTGAAATATCTCAGGAACCCAAAGAACTTCATCAAATTGGGATCAAATGTCCACTCGGCCTCAAGGATGAACTGATTAGAATTTGCTGGTCGAAGGCAGTTTGCTCTTCAAATTACTTAATTAATAATCGCTACACTACTCAATACATTATTTTTCAATTACACCCCACAAAATTAGAAACTGCATCCTTTCACCTCAATTTTCAGACGTCACACATGCATCTCCGTGTGATGTCAAGGTAATCGTCGTTAAAGCTTCAAATCGGCAATTTCTCTGCAGCGTATCAATGGATACAATTTAAGGGTGAACTGATAGGAAACATGTGACTCAGCCATCCTTCAGTCCCGCATATGGCTCAACCCTGGTATTTCCACGAGTTTCTTTATGTGTCATCGTGAGTGTTTTAAGAGGTGTGTCATCATAGATTTGATGATAAAGTGAAGAAATATTTCAGGCATGTTTCCTTTTCATGAGTAAGCTCTCCTGTGATATACTAAGCCACGTTCCTTACCTTACAAGAAAGAAGACATCTTATATACTTCTTTGACAGCGAGTCACTTCCCTGTCTCTGCTCCCTCCACCAGGTTGAATAAGATCTCCAACATGGTGCCAGATGAACCTGACCTGCTTCGGCACGTGACCCAGCTGGATGTGAGGGACAACAGGCTGACGGACCTGGACGCCACCGTCTTTCCCAGGCTGGAGGTGCTTCACTGCGAGAGGAACCGCATCACCAGCCTCAATGTCAAGGGTTGCCTGCTCAAAGGAATCTATGTCTCCAACAATGGTGGGTTTGCACGCATGATTCCAGCTTCTCCTTCATCTCCTGGGATGAAGAAAAGACAGATCCCCTTCCATCCATCCAACACTACCACCACATCATAGTTCTGAAACTAACATCACTGATATATATTTGTTTCTCTGACCCTGTAATATAATACTCACCTCTCGGATATCACACCATGTACCTCTCTAGACATGCACTCCTTTTT
This sequence comes from Macroramphosus scolopax, assembly GCA_901007825.1. NCBI lineage: Eukaryota > Metazoa > Chordata > Actinopteri > Syngnathiformes > Centriscidae > Macroramphosus > Macroramphosus scolopax. Next base: position 157,354 of record CAAKHC010019332.1, on the reverse strand, counting down.
TTCTCATCATCGCTGCAGTCTCACTGTCCCTCTCCATCATCCCCTCTCCTGCACACTACCCTCCATTTCAATCTACCTGTTTCTGTAATAGATGTCTGTCCTTGCTGTAGGTTAATGTGTTTGGATTTCTCCCTGCAGAGCTACAACAACTGGATGTCAGTCCTGTGCCCTCCAATCTTAGTTACATGGACATCTCAAGGTGAGGAAGATCCCAAAAGTAAACACACAAAAGTAATATAGGAACAGTCCCATGTTCGATGTGTAACCGCATATAATCTTGAACCACCGAAGCTAAATCCATTTCGAAAGGATCATTTAAAGTATGTTGTAATGTGAACTTAGAGGGCTGATCTTCTCCATGACCTTGGATTGTTAAGTGAATAGAGGCTACTGTACTCTCCTTTTTCATGGCATGGAAGAGGAATAAATAACAGTATTCTATTATATTATACATTTTATGTATCACACTTTACAAGCTGCACATGATTTATCATCATCCTCACCCCATCTCCCCGCCTAGGAACCGTATGGAGTCTTTGCCAGACTGGCTGTGTGAAGCAAAGAAACTGGAAGTCCTGGATGCCAGCCACAACCTCATCACTGAGCTCCCCTCCAGGTGAGTCTCGCTTAGCACTGAGTCTTTAGCCTGTAAATGGAGTACTGCGCTGCATTATTCTCCCTGCCCTATGCCGGCCAGTCGTCTATCCCCCATAGAGCCTCATAAATCACACGGAGAGCTTGTAACCTCCATAGCCTTCGTCCATTCTCTTCCCTTTTATAGAGCCTCTTTAATAGAAGGTCAGCTCAGATGCAGCTCACTTCCTCCTCTTCTCTGTCTCTCGCGTCAGCTATGTCAGCCTTCGTCCCTCTGCTCCTCTCTCTCTCTCTGGTCCCCACATTGTCTGCAGATTTATATTTTACCCAATAAGTGTCAGGATGATGAATTTCAGCTGCAGGCTCTATAGGTGCTGCTATTTTTTGTTTTGCACATCCTCTTCTCCATCTATCTATCTATCTATCTATCTATCTATCTATCTATCTATCTATCTATCTATCTATCTATCTATCTATCTATCTATCTATCTATCTATCTATCTGTCTCTTTCTCTCTTTCTAATCAATCTAGGAGCGCATGTCTTTTCTGATGTTGTAGTTCTGACTCAGCCATCTCTGGATTCTTCATGCCGCAGGTTGTTATGCAGCAACAGTCTGAGGAAGCTGAGTGCAGGACATAACCAGTTGCAGAAGCTGCCTGAAAGAGTGGAGCGCCCTCTGCTGGAGGTTTTAGACGTGCAACACAATCAACTGGTGGAGCTGCCCTGCAACCTGTTCCTGAAATCTGACAGGTATTGTCTGTCAACCATCACCTGGATGGAGGTGATTTGTGTTGATATCCCACATGAGACAGGAAGATTAAATGTAGGGAAAAATGGCGGCTGTATGAAAGCGATGGACAGAAATTATGAGTAGGATAAAAAAACAACAAACCTGTACGGTAATTAAAGAATTGGAACACACACAGAAGTAGGAATTATTTACAAAGGTTTTTAATTTGAGTAACACATCTAATATAATGTCCCTTTTATCAGGAAATATTCATTTCTACCTTGTTTCTTTTCAGCTTACGATGTTTAAATGCATCAGCCAACAAGCTGGAACACCTGCCTCCATCCACTCTATCAGAAGAGAGCCACAGCATCCTGCAGGAACTCTACCTGACCAATAACCACCTGACAGACAAGTGTGTACCCATGCTAACGGGCCATTCACACCTCCGTGTCTTGCACATGGCGTACAACCATCTTCAGACCTTCCCAGCCAGGTAAGGACTCACTCGACCATTATTGATTATCATGTAGTCTTTTGTTTTTCATTGATAATGTCAACTAAGAGATATGAAACATAACAGATAGAAAAAAAAAAGAATTCTAGTTTTGAGATGCTTGAATCAGTAAATGTTCCCTGGATCCTTGGTTTCAAAGTGGTTGCTGGGGCCACCAGGGGGCATCAACAAATAGTATTAAAAGATGATGGAAATGTATAATAATATCTAAAACATCAGAATCTTATTTGCCCATCCTTCTAACATCACATAAACTGTCAGTGTTGACCTTGTAACGGTTTGTTTCTGCCACAAAGCTGCTCTCTTCCTGAAATTTTGGCAAATGTCTAGCTTGCTCATTGCCCCAGAGGAGTTCTCTGCCTCAAGATCCTCACAAATTAGATTTTGGGCTTATTTGGTATACCGATTAAGTTATTCATTTTGTGTGATTCTTTTTTTTAAACTGGAAGAAGAATTGTTAAAAGGTATTTAAAGACCAGTGAGAATCTATTGGGGGACCTTGACATGGAAAAGCTTGAGAACTCCTGACCTGGATGATCAATTAATTTATTTACACACTCTCCTTTAATCCCTCAGTAAAATGGCCAAGTTGGAGGAGCTGGAGGAAATAGACCTGAGCGGGAACATGCTGAAGACCGTGCCCACCACCATAATGAACTGCCGACGGATGCACACACTGATCGCCCACTCCAACGCCATCGAGGTCTTTCCTGAGGTCATGCAGCTGATGGAAATGAAGGTAAGACAGATGTAACAGCATGGGCCTGTATATCTCCATGCCCTGAAGCCTGTACTCTCTTTTGCATTTGTGCGAGTATTCACATCTTTTCCTCCGGTGTCAGTGCGTGGATCTGAGCTGTAATGAGCTGAATGAGATCACTCTGCCAGAGAATCTGCCTCCCAAGCTTCAAGAACTGGACCTGACTGGAAACCCACGTCTCAACCTGGATCACAAGACCCTGGAGCAACTCAAGTATGTCGATATCTTTCTGCAGGTTCAATGTAGCTCGAACATTTCGCGCAAGATTTATTTGTTTTGTATTATTGCTCTTATTCTTATCTTATCCCCTTGCAACAATAAAGTGTACCTAAACTTAATTGATTTATATGTCGGTAGTGCATGTATCACTGCACTCTAGATGATACAGGGAATTTTATCTACTTCATCTTTTTGTTGCTTTTCAGCAATATTCGCTGCTTTCGTATTGATCCGCCTCCAACCTTTTCATCGAATGAGGCATCTGGTGGGCCTGCTGTGTGGAGTCATGGTTACACAGAGGCCTCAGGCGTCAAGAACAAGTGAGTTCAATCCAGTCAATGGTGAAAAAAAAAAAATACAATCACACTCGCCCAGTGAGGTCTCACTAATCTAACCACACTGTTCAAGCCGATGACTCACGTGAAGGAAATATTGAGGCACTGCTTATTGAAACTATGAATCATGAACACTCACATGCCAAAACATCTCTGCATGGGCTAAATTGTCAATTCAACACCTAAATGTGCATGTCGAAGAAGAGATTACAAACATTGCTGCGACATTTCCACATCCATAATCGTCTGCTCGGGTATAAGTTTCGGCTGTACAGTCACATGAATCTTAGACTTTGTTTCCATGGTTATTACTGAGTGGAATAGTATGATAAGTTTGTGAACAGAGGAGTCATGATGTGATTGAAGCCTTCATTGTTTCCTCCCTGATGCCTCAGTGATGTTATTGCCTTCTTTTGTTTTCTTCTCAGGCTGTGTGTCGCGGCGCTTTCAGTGAACAGCTTCTGCGGGAGTCGGGAGGCCCTGTACGGTGTGTTTGACGGCGACAGGAATGTGGAAGTGCCCTACCTTTTGCAGTGCACAATGAACGACGTGTTGGCGGAAGAATTACACAAGACTAAGAGTGAAGAAGACTACATGACCAACACCTTCCTCGTCATGCAAAGGTAGATGACTAGACTTCACCGTCATTTTCAGCAGCTGTCTTCTTTTGCTACAAAACATCCATAACGTGTTGCAACCTCTAATACAGAGAACAAGTTCAATGATTCATTGATTGACACTAAAGATGTTAATTAGTTTCTATGCCAGCTCTTCTCATTGCTCCTTTCTTTTGCCACCACAGGAAACTGGGAACTGCAGGTCAGAAACTGGGTGGCTCGGCAGCTCTGTGTCACATCCGCCACGACCCCACCGATCCAGGTGGCTGCTTCATCCTGACGGCTGCTAATGTGGGCAAGTGCCAGGCCATCCTCTGCCGTAACGGAAAGCCGCTGTCCCTGTCTCTACTCCACAATGTTGGGCTTCAAGAGGAGTACCGCAGGATTAGGCAGCACAGAGCTATCATCACAGAGGTAGAGATCCGTGAAGCATCACATGCACCCGTGAATATCAATGTAGAATATACATCAGCATGTCTTTTTTTGCACTGCATGAACATGTTTTTGTGCTATTTTCAACAGGACAACAAGGTCAATGGGGTGACAGATTCGACGCGGATTATGGGCTACTCCTTCCTTTATCCATCCGTCATCCCCTGTCCCTATGTGCAGACAGTCACCCTCACACCGCAGGATGAATTCTTCATCCTTGGTAGCCGGGGCTTGTGGGATGCTGTGTCTCCCACCGAGGCTGTGGAGGCTGTCAGGAACGTCCCAGATGGCCTAGCTGCTGCTAAGAAGTTGTGCACACTGGCACAGGGCTACGGCTGCACTGACAGCCTCAGTGCTGTCGTGGTCCAGCTCAGTGTGAGTGAAGACTGCTGCTCTTGCTGCTGTTCTGAGCCTCCCCAGCCACCTCCTAGCCCCAGTTTGGGCCCCTATCCCCCGTCGTCTTCGGCCATCAAGGAGCGGCCCTCGGATGGCTCCCTCCCTGTGCCCCCTTCATCCTGCAGTGAAATCAGCAGTGAGATCAGCACCAGTGAGATGAGCAGTGAGGTGGGATCCACAGCCTCATCTGACGAACCACCACAGAGCTCCTTAGTACTGCTGCATGAGCAGCCCCACCATCCTCATCTTCACCTGCATCATCAGGCCCACTCCCTGTCGCTACAGCACCAGCAGGCCCACACAACCACGCAACCCTGCCAGTATGTGTTCACAGGTTCAGATCTGCCATCTGCCCGCAGCTGCTGTGCCCTCCACCCAGCCTGCTTAGCAAGCTCCTTCCAGAGGCAACTGTCCAGTGCCACCTTCTCTAGTGCCCTGTCTGACAACGGGCTGGACAGCGAGGATGAGGAACCCATCGCTGGTGTTTTCTCTAACGGGAGCCGTGTTGAAGTAGAGGCAGATGTTCACTGCCTAAAATTAGAGTCCTCCTCATCACCCCAAACACCTTTACCATCCTCCTCTGGCCAGGAGCGCACCCTGCTTACTCTTCCCCCACCTCCTCCACCACCATGCACCCCAGAGCCCCTGGACGAAGGGGCCGACATGAGCATAGGAGAGACTGAGAACGGGATAGAGAGAGACGAGTCATGGCAGGGAGTTGGCTCGGGGGGTGGGGATGGAGGAAAGTCTGCGGGCGGAAAGAGGAGGGTTAACGGGTCAGTGGCACGCCAGGAGAAGAGCCACAATCTTATCGAGGTGGCTGCCGATGCTCCATCAAAGAAGTCTGGGGGTTATTTCACAGCTCCAGCCCAGCCTGACCCAGATGACCAGTTCATTATCCCCCCTGAACTGGAAGAGGAAGTGAAGGAAATCATGAAGCAGCATCAGCAAAAGCAGCAGAAACCACCTGGGACCGATCAGCCCACAGACTACTACGACACGCCTCTCTGAACAACCACACCACCAACCAGAGTCTGACTTCTCTCCCTGCTGCAGCATGCACAGAGCCCCACAATCGACCTAACTGATTTTCCCGTATATGTACAGCCACATCTGTTCCCTGAAGAGGCTGTAAAAAATGCACACGAAATGGTTCCATGCTTCTTTTTCTAAACTGCCTTCCTGTTCTACACAGATTCAACACTGAAGAACCATGCACGTTTTTACTCAAACGACCCACAGAAAAAACAAGCAAACGAGCCCTTTAATGATACTCAACCCTCATGAATAGCCTGTGGACATTGCTTCTCGTGTCCATGGTCGTGCCCTTCTCACAGACTGAGGAACGTCGTTTTTACACTAGTCAACCAGCTGATTATGTAACCAATTCTAGTCTCTTTGCAATAGCATTAGCTCGCCACAACACTTGTTGATATGGATAACAATTCCATGGTTTGTTTGTTTGTTTTGTAACTTACCATATCTTTTAAATGTGAAAGCAGTGAAGTTGCTGAAAGAACTTTTTAAAAACAGAGACACATTATCTTTTTATTATCAGTGAACTATGTGGAATGGTACACCAGTAATACCACACTTAACTGTTGTAGATAGGGCACTTAAAATACTGTATTTCTTCAGTAAATCGTGGCTCTTGGCCTGTAAAATGGCATAGAAATTTTTTGTAGAAATTATAAATACTAACTCCTAGGAGTTGCATACTCTATATGGTGACTCAGTCACTTTTACTAATCTTCTCTGAGAGAAATGGTGATTTTTTTCCAATGATTGTAAATAAGAGAAATGTTGTATACTGATGCTTAAAGGAACTGTGTACCTGTACGTCGAAGGTTTTAGTGGTAGGGTATGTTTGATTCACACAGAGTTTGCTGTTATGGAGGTATCACTCCCCCTTTATCCCCTTTATGAAGTAAACCCACAAATACAACACACACACACACACACACACACACATACAAACATCTGTGTGCAATCTGCAGTTCAGATAACAACATTCCATGCAATAGAACTACACAAAGTTGCTATGGTTTGCTCCACTTTGTTTGGTTATGATGTCCTGTAGTCATCACTGTATCTAATGAACACTAAAATTTCTGCATGCACTCTTGCATGCACGCACACACACACACACATACACACACACACACACATACATCGGCACTCACAAGTAATATTAGTCCCACATCCCTCCAACAGCAACTGTTACCACCGGCATGACTGTGTCAAGTTCAGTAATACAAACAAATATATCCACATGGAAAAGAGAAAACACAAATGTTCCTGTCTTTGGTATAATAAATTTTAAATTTGTGAATATAAGTTACACTGTCTGAGTTTTTAATAATTCCGGTTTATTCATTTTTTGTTGTTGTTACAAACTCATCCTGAAATGCTCATTCAAAATAATTCCACAAAATAATAAAATCTTTTACATTTAATGGCCAGAAGGGGGCAGTATGATATAACATTCTCAGTGTGACGGCTTCATCCATGAATGTTGGATTTATCCTTTAGCATTCAAATTAAAGTTCAGGGTCTCCCCGCTACAGTCTTTCACTGTTTTGTATGTAAGGATTACTGCGTTTCCTATACTTCTTTTTCAAACAGATTACAGTGACTGCTGTTATCACCAGCATGACCCCCAATACAGACAGAGACGAGGCGAGTGCCAGGGTTCTTTTCTCCGAGACTGAGCCCTTGTGCTGGCAGCTGTCACCATAGTACCACCAGTCGTTACCCACAACACACCTGGAGAGCAGAGAAAAAGAGTGTTCAAATACAGCATGCAGTGATGGCGAAGCAGGATTGGTAGAAGGTACGTAGAAGAAACTTCAACCAAATGAGACAAGAGGAGAGGGAAAACGAGCCACTTCATCTAGTTCAAATGTATTTGTCAGATTTTGCGCATCCAATATTCATATGCTCACACACAAAAAATTAATTTCAAGGAAGTAGCAGTGTCTCTGTGTATTAGAAAACAAACTACACCTGTTACCATCATATGTCATGCTGAAGTCCAGCCAGTGGCTGTGGGTGGTGTTACATTGCCACCTATTGGATCTTCTCCAAATCCAAACCGAAAGCACTGGTTCACTGAGAGAAGTAAAGCTCTCACCTGCAAGCAGCCTTTCCTTTGTCCTGCACACACACTCCGTCATTCAGACACTGTACATTAGTGCACACCTCAAAGGGTGGAGTGGTGGAAGGTGGTGTTGTGGGGGGTGGTGGCTGGCTCTCGGTTAGATGAGACACATCTAAAGAGACAACAAAGGAGAGGCTCGTTAATTGGATCCTAGTGGACGAGCACTGAAATAAACAAGCAGTCATTGGGTGGCTTGACTGAAAGAGCATTCCTGATAAGTGGATATATGCGTCATGGATGTAATTATACATCTCATACCTGATCCTATAGATAGTGCTTGCATGGGCGGGAGAGATGGGTATGTAGAATACTAATGCATATGTAATGGATATGATTTTTGGCAGGATGGTTGTGTTGTAACAGATGTGTTGGGATGTCTTGGAATAGAGTGTTATAATGTGCTTTTACCCTCCATCGTGAGGAGAAAGATGGCGTCCCCTCCCTTGATGAAATCCCTGCTCTTGGCTCTGAGGTGGGTGAGATACACTGAAGTGCCGGAGCCGGGCCCTCGGAAGTACTTGGACCCGTCTGTGTCTGTGACCTCGCTGCCCACCTTGCGAGGGTCATCCCAGAAAAACTGCGTCGAGTCTGTTTCGAAAGTACAAGTTTTGGAGCAAATTCAATACGCTGATACATGAAGATGAGTTACTTTAAATGTGTTTCACAGTGAGAATGGCCGCACCTGATGACTTCTTGTTAGGGTCAGTGGTGACACTGCGCTGGTTGGACATGCGCTTCTGGATGTGCGGGTGCTGGTCCATCAGCATCATGGTCATTTGTTTCCAGGGACAAGGCCACTTCTGCCCAGTGTCCCCTGCACGGGCAACCAGATTAGCATAGGCCGACAACTGACCAGGGGAGCCTGTCTTACCGCTGGGATACAGCTTCATTTGGAAGGTGTAACCCTCCTTAGAAGTGAATGGGGGGCTATAGATAGCACTGTTCATTGTGGTGTTGTCCATAACATGACTGAAGTTCTTCACGCGCCACACAAACTCTGGACAAGTGGTTTCAGAGAGGTTAATGTCGTCCAGAGACAGTCCCCCAGCAGAGGGCCCAGCACCCTCCTTGGCCCCTTGAAATACGACACGGAATTTTGTTTTGACGTCTAGAGTGACGTGATGCAGTTGCCATAGATCCTGAGGGGAGCCTGTTACAGCACACGAGGTAAACACATTATTGAAGAGCGACAGAAGATATACTGTAAAGGTATATTTTCTACCAGTAATAGGATTTATCAATAGTCACCATCTATGGTCTTTATTAAGCGCAGCTTTCCAGTGGGGTTAGTTTTGTCATACTCTCGGACAAAGATCTTCAGTGAGTCCGTCGATCCCGCGCTGTTGTAGTAGAAGAACTGCAGACACTGGTAACCTCTTTTGGGGTAAAGGAACCTGCTCTCCAGCAGAGCCGTATCTCCAATGTTCGCTGTGCCCGTGTTGAAGTGCATGAAATACCCAGACCCTTAAAAAAACAAATGCTGCCTGATTAAAAACATAATAAACCCAATCATGTCTTCAATGAACTTTGCACAGTGGGTGATAAGAGGGAGGATGATAAAGCCAAGTGGAGATACAGTCCTGAATCATCCCAAGATATGCATCTGTACCATGTGTAGTACAGGTCACACTTACCGCTGCATTTGCCCATGTTGGAGTAGTCGGTGTCGGGCCCTCCTGCAGCTTTGGAAACCCTGACCCAGTCAGCCGTGTCCCCTGGACCCTGGACCATACCGCAGATGTTTTCTCGTTCAAAGTCACATGAGTCCATAAAGGTTGAACTCTTGGCTGGAAAATATTTCACACATACGTAAGAGAACTTTGAACTGCTATTAAATGGTCAGTCATGCAACCTTTTTTTTATTACAGCCGAATAATATGCAATAAAACTAATTTTACAAGCATACATCGGCGAGAATTATTGGTATTGGCTGCAGAAGCAGAACTCGGGTGATTCTCGTCTTCTTACTGCAGTTATAGAGGCGGCTGAGCTTGAGCAGGTCGCTGTCACTGAACTCCATACGCTGGCCGATGACATCGCTGAAGGCGGGGATGTTGGTAACGATGGTGGGCTCCGATCCATTGCGGAAGGCGGTTTTACTGTAGTGCATCATGGAGCCGTAGTCATAGGGTACGCCCAACGAGCTGGAGGTGGTGTCATTGTAGGTGTTGAAGTTGTGTTCTTTACCTTGAGGTCAGACATAAACAAAGGCGTCATTTTATCACCATGACTTTTTATCATGATTTATATAGTTCAAAGATGACTTTGATCATTTATTAGGATCTATGGCGTGTAAACAACTGTAATTAGAAACGTATTAATGATTGTTGGAGCCTTTGAAGCGACATTCCTCGATGTTTTGATGCCGCTTATCGTTAAAACACATGCACATGTTTATCATGCAAGTGATACATCGACTGCTGCATGTAGTGCTTCCCATCATCCAAACAGTTATTTTCACTCGACAGATTCATTAGAATGCAAATTATGTGAAGCTGTGATGCAAAAAAGCTGCTTCAAGTCTCAATTTGAGAAACCTGTAACGAAGGCGGAAGACACATACACATGCGAATTAGAGGTCAACAAGCAGGTGTGTTATTGAGTGAGACATATTATGTGGAAGCATGAATTTGTAGTTTTTATATCATTCAGCTGAGAGAGGTTCAGTACCCTCGGAGATGCGGTCCCACATGATTTTGACGTAATCATCGCGGTCTGCTCTGGACTGCTCGTGCCAGAAACCCAGAGCATGAAGGAACTCGTGTTCAATGGTGGCAATGCGGTCACAGTTATTCCCTATCGACAATCTCTGCTTCCCAACACGCCGGTTACCCACAGAAGAGAAACAGCTTTTGGAGAAAAAAAAACAACAACAATGGCTTTTATCAACACATAGAATCCACATTGTTGTTTTTAAATCTGTTGTACAGCCTGCGATAGAAAGACATCATAAAAAGAAAAGAGTTTTCTGTCCTACCCGCCTCCTTTGAAAATGGAAATGTAGTTCGCCTCTCCGCTCCAAGGCTTGAAGCTGATGCAGGTCTTGAGGTGGTACTGCTCAAAGGCCTTCAGGATCACACCTTTAGCATTAATCTCTGCATAGATGAAAACATTAGTTTGTATCAACTGAGGGATTATTTCAAATTCAATCAAGTTGAATCTCACACAAAGAGATGCTGACTGGATTATCTAAGATAGAATAAATTATATATGTTTTCAAGATGTATCAAGATGACCAGAGTTTGGTATTTTGAATATACTTTTCTTTCCATCCTTAAAGAGACAATCTTACCTAAGTCGTCTTCCATGAAGTACGGGATTGTCTTGGGCCACCTGTACTCTTCGCCTATTATGGAATTTCGAGTTTGTCTCTGCGAATAAAAGCAATCAAATTGAAAATAGAAAACAACAGTTAATGCTCAAGATTCAATAAAGAAAATTACAACCAGTATCAATGAACGAACCTTATCAAGCACAATGTCGCCCTCCACAAGATTTAATCCTGCCTCTGTGGACACAAAGGACAATGGTTATTACAAATAATCTGCAGACGTAAGGATTACTCCTCTTCTCTCTGCATACCTTCATTGATATCAAAAATGTCGAGGTCCCTTCCATCGTCCACATCATCGTCTGCAAATAGGAGATATGAGAATAAATGAACAATAAACTTGACAGGCGTGTCATTAATCAATGTTCTGTCTTGCATGGCTTCCACCTACCTTCTATCTTTGATGTCGGCTAAAAGAAAAGAGAATTAAAAATGTGAATGTTACTGATTTTGCATGATGTATTAAATGTTATCCCACTTTTATCTTAACAAGACAAACCAGGTTCTCACCAAGCTCAGTGCAGCGACACAGAGGAGACATACGATGTGAAGAGCGAAGACACCTGTAGGATTCCCTCCCGCCATGTTCTCAGAGATGTCTCTCTGCAAGTCACAAGTACTAAGGTCCGACGGACACTTAATACTGAGCGATGCATGCCGGGATCAAAATAAAATACACGTGAACCACAGGGGAATAATTAACAGAGCTGTAAAGGCTCAGGAGTTATAGAGCAACTTGATTTTTTTACTCCGCTATCTGCTTACAAATCTTTACACATCTGCAGGTTAGCTGCAGATAAGCAGCATGTTATCGGCAGCAAATCAATTGTGCCGCCCTCTTAACTGCCTCGTTATATCATGATATGCTATATTATCAATAAAGTAGAAGACAAACGTGGCAAATTTCACACTCTCAATTTTTACTGATTTGCTTTTCTTAACCTTATTCACTATCCTTATGCTTGTATATATCCTTTGATGTTATACATACATACATGCTACACATAATAGCTGTTGATGAAATACAATTTCCGCCTTTAATCTGTGCCTATATTCTCCAGAAAGCAGCAGCGGTGTTGATTGACGACGCTTCTTCAGGCTGTTTCTCTGATGTACTTTTATTTATAAAAACCTAATCTCCTGCTGCACCTGCAAACGCGGGACATCAAAACAGTCCCTCACGTTGTCGGTGCCGACTCTAGAATCAACAATAGAAACATAGAAACAATTGCAGGCGAAGGATCCTTGAAAAAAGCACATGTCATGTATACTGATGTGGATTCAATCAAGGCGGCTCTTCATGTTTTTCTTCGGCCGTACTAGAAATGTCTCGCTGCAGCCACTTTGGCCTCAGAAACCGTTCAGGTCTACCAATCATTGGCAGGAACACAGCGTGCTGCTTTCAGCTAAAACATCATTACACTTACTGTACAAGCACACACTATAATAAGACTTTTAAAAAAGGGCACTTCATCCTGCCATTGTCTGTGAGGTTTGATGTTTTGTGTCGTGTCTTGGTGACACACCTGCTGTCCTTTCAAATCTCCTGGGCAGAGCCAGTTAATAGGTTAATGTTTCTTCCATCACTTCATTCATTATCTAAGCCTGTTGATAAACTTGCAGACTCACAGGCGACTGCAGGCAGATCCAGCGTGCATCGGGTGGGGAAGGAGGTCTAAAGGTTTTTAGGACGTCGCCAAGGTTGACAGTCAACTCCCAAACCGACTGTCGGTCTCTGCGAGATACTTACGTCAAGCCATGGTACAGGATGAAGTTCAAAGCTCCATCACGTGCAGCCGAGTGCGACCCTTGAGAGCTGGAGAACTCAGGAATGAGATTTAAAATGATGGAAGACACTACACCTGTTTGAACAGCGTTTGAGAAACTGTTTGATCATGACCGGATCCAGGACCTGACGGACTCCATGGAAGGAGGTGGCAGTTATTGAAAAGCTTTGGTGCTATTGACCTGGCGGGGATTAATATTTACCTTTTTGTGCAACAACCGAGTGTGTGAGGAATCCCAAATAATTGTGCAAGAAAAGTACAACACTTTGTTTCTTCAGTTCTATCAGTTGTGCCCATAATCAAAGTAGAAGTAGGACAAAGAGGAAGGAAACATTCATGCAAACTTTGGGTGGTTTGGAAGAGACATTACTTTCGGTGTTGGTGATGACTTATTGATTGTTTCTTGCCCTCTGCTTTATATTACTTAAAATGGGTTCCTGGAATAGATGAAACTAATGGAGCTGAACTGCTGCAGTTCAAGCTCTGGTTCTCCTTCTACTGAACACACAAGATGTTTAACAAAATAAAACCCTGGTACAGTACGAAGTATTAGCCATTACCATGAAGTGCAATATGTTGCACAAGTGCACTGGGCTACGTTTACTGCCCTCTTATTTTTTCTCTATATATATAGGAACATTTGTTAAAAAAATATCAAGATATGAAGTGGACTTTTCACTCAACCGCTTTTGGAGCACACAGGTTTTATGCGATGATGAAATAATCTGATTGTAACAGGCATTGGATTGTAATTTCATAGGACACAGTGCTTATATACCCTCGTTATTGAAATGTATAAGAGGTATATTTTGGGGATGCACATCGAGCATATGTGCATTGATGTACATAGAGGAATAATATTGCTTGATTGCTCATCAAGATGTATTCTATATCACACTCACTTACATAGTGCTCACAATGTATACAAAAATGAAAAAAAGTATTTATTTAAATTAAAAATTTAAAAATTTAAAAATTTAAAAATTTAAAAATTTTGAAATTTAAAAATTTAAAAATTTAAAAATTTAAATTTAAAAATTTAAAATTTAAAAATTCAAAAATTCAAAAATTTAAAAATTCAAAAATTCAAAAATTTAAAATTTCTCTAGGTTAATATTCACATGAAATGTCTTCCTCATATGCAATTAAATGATAACACTGGCCACTGTATGTGCAGTAACGTTATTAAAATGTGTTCATTCTAGGAACAAAGCATCGTTTGTATTCTGCTCATTATCTGCAGTCCTGACTATCTGCAGGCCGTCCTCTTCCTCACATGGCGGTTTGTTTTAAATGCTTCGTCCGTATCTCCACCAGACCACTTTGATGTTCACGCTTCTCTTATCGCAGCTATGTCTTTCTACATTCTGTGACCATCACAATTAATCCTTCGACAACACTGTTACACTTCAAATGGAGCCCCATCACAAGGGCGGCTCAGTATCTCCAGCTTTTGTGAGTGTGTTGATTTGTGTGTGTGTGTGTACCAGGAATTCCTCATGTTGTGGGGACATACGTTTGTGAACATGGCAAGCCTTGTGAGGACTCACCTCTCTATTGGTAACAAAAATAAAGCCCCCATAATGCAAAACCTTTAATTTTATCGTTTAAAAGGTGAGATAAAGGTTTGGGTTTCATTAGGTTAAGTCTCCGGGATATTAATGTAAGTCAACGTAGAGTCCTCTGAAGTGATAGAAACATGAACGAGTGTGCGTGCAAGAAAGGGCGAGAGCAAAGAACGTCACGCGAGGCAGTAATTCCAACGTGTGTAATTCTTTTGAAGATAATTCATCTTCACTTTCAAGGTGAGAGAAATGGGATTGTTTCCCTGGCTGCATTTCCTGAGACCAATTCAAACTTTAATTTGCAAGTGCTACAATACGTGCCTTAGACTCTCTTGGGTGGAGGATAGGCAGTGCTGAATTGTAATTAAAAATAGCAGTAGCACATCATTGCTGACTCAATGGCGAACTGAGTCATTGGAATAGAGACGCTTACATACGTTCTATAAAGAACCAAACTACAAAGCCACTGAAGATTTGGATTTAAACATTCCACCCACTATGAAACTAAGAATATAATGAATAAAATGCCATTTCTCTATCTGTGTTTGGTGCCGTTGAACCCAAATCATCATGTACCTGCATTTTAAATCGAGAGACCGAGTATAAAAATGGTAATAATTGACTTGACGCAAACAATATGGACGTTAACTTCACCTTCACAGCTGTAATTGGCATTTTCACTTCAATGGCTGTATAATATGAAATCCCATGTACAAACACAAAGCGTAAACTATAGAAAATGAGTCACGTATGACACACTACACCGTTTTTCCTCGCGTTTGATTCAAACAAACATCCATCCCCGAATCCTCCAGAACTGTCAGACACCACAATTCCACAGATGTCACAATGAGAGGACGGCGGCATTGTCGCAAACTTGCTTGTCAGTACGCCAAATTGCTTCAGTAATAACATGCCTGAGCAGTTGGTTCCAGAAGCTTGGCACCTGCTTCAGTCACACATTTGATGGACATACGAGGAGCGTTCTCGATAATTCCTGTTTTCACCTCTGTCATACGGATGGTAGCCAACATGTACGGTGTTGCGTTGGCGAACGCTTTGCTTGTGCGAAGGTTGTTCAAAGAGACGCTGGTGGAGTTAAGATCCGGGGTTGCTTGAATATCCAAGAGAACACGAATGCCGTTTGATACTGATGAGTGTCCTTTGTCCATCACATTTTTAGCACGACGATGCTCGACATCATGTCGCTGGGTCGTGCACACAGTTTCTGGAAGCTGAAAACACCCCTGTTCACCACTGGCTTCCCTATTTACCAGACAGGTCCCCTATTGAGTATTTGAGGGATCTGTTAAGACATTAGACATGATAGGCTACATATGCGTGAATATTTATAACATATATATAGTATCTTATCAAAGAAATGTTGTCATACTAAACATTAATTTGGTTAAAGTTGTGTGTTAAACCAAGCAGTGCTGGAGAGTGTCCAACATGTAGGTTTAAAATAAGAACCATATAATGAAAAGGTAAATTACTTTACAAGAGAAAATCCACTATAGGCAGTGTTGTCTGTGAATAACAAAGCGTTGCACATTATTGTCAACATTTTCAATCAATAATACACCTAAAATATGAATCAAACTTCACTGATACACTGATCAAACACGCTTCACTCGTTAATAATGAAACAAACACACGTTTCATGTCTCCAACATGATGTTGCAGCCCGTCGGTTGCAACTGACGTCACGCATTGATCGCAGCAGCCTGTAGTTTGGGGGATCTGGAAGCTCCTGCAGTGCACGAGCAGCCTCACCAGTGTTGTGCGCTCCTCTGTGCGCCGCTGTGAGAGACGCGCACATCTGCCACACTGCACTTGACAAGAGTACAATGGCAGAAGAGGGACAGACTGAGAAGTAATTTTGGGAACTTATTCGGACTCATTTGGATCGAAGGGACTCGGAGTGAAGTCGTTTTGTGTTTTTTTGGACGAGGTAAGGATTTGTGTTTGTCATTAGAATAACGTAGAAAGACCACGTGGCCCTGTGTTACATATGCATGATGACAGACTAACAGTATGTTTGGACAATATAACGCAACTAGGATTTAAACAAACAGGAATTAGTCTGATCATTGACAGTTCTGGAGAGATATTTAAGGGACATCTTTTGGTCCAAATTAGGGACGCTAACGCAAAACGAAGTCTTAAAATGATTGAAGGTCATTGGACTTACACTAAATGTAAAAGATCTGGGATTCTATTAAAGGTTGAATTAAATAATCAATAAGGTATTCAGAATTAGGTTTGCAACAACACTTCTACTAAAGTTGGTATCGGAGATTGTTGCTTTTTTGTATTTTTTGAACGCAAACGATGAGAAGCGTCTGTTTTCTCACAGGACTGTATGATGGAGAGATAACAGAGAGCAGTTCTCTTGCTTTAGCCGTCAACATTAGTCACTTGTCACAATCAGATTTTAATTCTCAAACAGACAACTCTTCCTTTGAACCATTTATGAGTCATGCGCCTTTACGCACGGATTGTGACGTTATGCGCTATTGTTTTCAAATAATTGTGTAAATTGAAACTGAGCACGCCGTTTAAGGCCTCACAGAGCAGT